>VZRL01000412.1:966622-1044988 GCA_013397895.1 Origma solitaria | reverse complement strand
CCACATGCCTTGCCCTAGCCCAGATCTGTTGGTTGAATAGAGAGAGAGGGCAAATAGAGAAACAGTGTCTGCAGTAGAAGAATTACGATGGACTGACCTAAGAAAAACCCCACACCCTGCCCCTGCCTGGGAGTTGTTAGTTAGTTAGAAAGGAGGGAGGGGGTGAGCTGAGAAGAGGTGCCTTAAGAGGGAAAAGAGGGGTGAGAGAAGAAATGGTGTCTTAAGAACTTATTTTTATCTCCAACTTATCCTCTGACTCTGTTAGATTAATAAATCACTTTTTTTTGCAACTTTAAGTTTCCCGCCTGCTTTTGCCCTGAATCTCGTGCGGCCCTTATCAGTGATCTTATCTCAACTCATGAGTCCAGTGTTTTGTGTTAGTTTTTCCTCTCCTTTGCATAGCTGCAGCAGGAGAGAACATAGAAAGCAAACGTTGTAGGTGCCTGGCATTTAGCCAGGGTCAAACCCACGACAAATAGTTTTATGGACTGAACTTAGAAGAGAAAGAGCTCCTCAAAGACAAATTAATAGACATCACATAAGGTATTTATAAAGCCATTTCTGCTCATAGATAGTTCTGGAATAATTTTCTCATACCCAGAGAAATTATCCATTATATACTTTTTGGAATTTTTCTGGAATAACATTCCTGTTGCCAGTAAAGACATTTTATTTCAAATATGAACCAATATTGTTCCAAAATAATCAGTATATTCAAATTACAGGAGAGCTAATACTTATTTGAGAGAGTTCCACCACTATTTAGCTACTTGCTTTACAGCTATTACCTTTCTCTTTGAAAACAGAGGAAGCTGTTGAAAACACATACTTTTCACACTTTTGTCACTCAAGAAAACAAGAGCCTCCTAAAGGGCCCCATCTTCTCCTCTAATAGATTTTGTAGATAGGCACTCCTCACTTTGGCCAAAACCTCACTTTTAATGTCATTATGTTGCATCTATGCAGAACAGCACCTTAAGAAAAAAGCGTTGTTTTTTTTTACTTTAGTCCCTACTCTGAGGGATATACCGGATTCTCTCTCTTTGTCATTGAAAAAATAATTCCTTTGTAATCCTTTCAAGAGTCAGTCTTGACATGATTCTTTAATTTAGTAGTTGCTACTACTTTTGTGGCAATATCTCTACTACCATTTCTCTCTGACAGGTTGTGGGAAATCATTCCTCCCCTAACATTATGTGGAATCTTGTTAATGACTATGAACTCATTAAAACAATTTTGTTTTTAGGAGGCAATTTGCAATCCTCGTCACAGAACCTTGTATTTTATAAATCTTCAAATAACTACCATAAATTCAATCCATTTGTATACTTGTGAAGATTTCACCATCTCACTAATGCCAGTAGTGACTAGCAATTGACAGTCCATTTTGGACAAAAACAAAGTGACCTCTGTCCTACTGTTCTTAGAGGATTTTCTTTTACATTTTTCCTCCCAAACTCTAATCCTTCAGGCAATTCAGGCAACAGAATTCAAACTAGAGGAAAATGAAAGTGAAAGGCTTTTCATAGAGAAGACGAGCTGTATTAATTTTTTTAAAAATTGCTTTTAATGTCTTCTCTGTCACATTGACTTGAATTGTATTGAATAAAAGTGCCTGCCTGCATTATGGTGCTAATGAAAATATTTTGATACAGCAATCAATACCTGAATGTGAAGCATAGGCACTGGGGAGACTAAAAGACAGCATAAAGTTTTAGTATTTATTATTCTACTCTTCCACTATTAAACTATTCAGTAGTAATTATTCTATTTCTTTACAGTTTCATCCTTAAAGTTACTTCCTTTTTCTCCTCTGAGTCTTTTACTCCTCTTGACACACTGTAGTAAAGGAAATATGCTAAGTGATATCCCATGACTAATATATTTGGACCTTAAAGGAAGAGCAAGTGTTCTCCGAAAGGCTCTAAAGCAAACAGAAGGGGGATCGAATGTAAAGCATTTTAATCTTGTAGTGACAAGTATTCTCATTTGGTGATTCACTTTGTAAAACCTATATTGAGTGGACTCATTGAGACAGTGTGAAGGGTATCTCAACACAGTAAAATTTGAAAACACAAATAGAATCATAACCACTTGGCTTGTTTTGATTCTTTCTGCTACTTAGGAAAGCAATTAGTACTCCTAATTGGTATTTTTCTTTTGTAAAGAGGTAATGGGTATTTCTATTGCTAAATATTTTTATCCATATTAATTTTGAACAGTTCCCTCCTGAATGAGTGGCCACACACATTGTGTTTTAGAGTAAAGTTCCATTTCCCAGCATAAGAAATGCCAGAACAAAAAATAGAAATTAGAAGAAAAAGGTAAGATGTGACACTATGAAAAGGTGCTGTATACTGAGTAAAAAAATTGTTCAGTTCTAGCTCATATTCTAACCATTATTTTTTTCTCTTTTATACCTCTAAACAATTTCAAATTAACGATATATGTGTCTGAGGTCCCTTCAGTCTAGTCTCAATAAACTGCCAAATTATGAAGCTGCCTGTAATATTGCAAAGAATCTTGCTTGTTTGAGGCACAATGCAGTAATTTCAGCAGAACAGAACTATAGGGCAGGTCATCAGGATCAGTAGAATTTCTTCATAATGATTGAATTTGGAGTATGGATCCTTCAAATGTTCCCTATTGATATAATTTCCATCAAGTATGAACAGAAGAGCATTTAAAAAATAGCAGAAAAATGTTTAGGTATCCATAGCATCCAGATCCTTAAGGTTTATAGGAAAGTGAGATCCATTGGGAGATAACAGAACCATGCAATACCTTCTTCAAACAAAATCTGAAACTTTTAACTTATTATTCTCATTTTTAAGCCAAACTCTGTAATCAAGATGTTACATTTTAAGTTAGATGTTTTAAATACTTTAGTTCCAAAAAGATGTCTTGGTTTGAAAAGACAGGTGTCTTGCGAAGGAAGGTGAGAGCCTCCCTTAGGATGGATAATGCGACTCCCTTCCCCTCCGAATTATTATAACTTTAGAATTAAGGGCTTTCAGACAAAAATATGGGAGAAGGAGTAACAGTTTTTACACTAGAATTTTGAGCAAGGCTACAGTTCAGATAAAGTTAGAATACAACCTGCCACCCTGTTAGGGTGGTGCTGGCAATCCAGTTAAAGCTGGTGGCTGCAGTCCTGTTGGAGTGATGGACTTAGTCTTGTTGAAGTGATGATCCTGTAGAAAAATCTCGTCGGTCTCTGGAGGTCCAGCAGTGGCTCTTGAGCTCTTCCTCTCCGGGAATCCAGTGGGAAAGGTAGCCCAATGTTCCAGAGTCTCTCTCTTATATGCAGGTGGGAACGTTCAGTTCCTCCCCTTTGGGCGGGGCATCTCACAATGGGCTGATGAGTCACTCCCGGAGACCTTGATGGCCCATTAGCAGAGACAGCCCTGATGGTGTTATCAGGGCTGGGTCACTTCCACAGACCTTGATAGCCCATTAGCAGAGATAGACACCTGATGGCGTTATCAGGGCTGGGTCATGCTGAACACAAAGAGCACTGCCCCACTTGTTTTAACAACTTATGGAGATGGTAATAGAATACATACTTTTAGTTACACCTTCCATGTAACCTAGGACAGAAGACTTCCTTTTTCTTTCCCTTTTGTTTTTTTTTTTCAATCTTTTTTCAGGTGGGGCACACTGATTTTTTACTTAAATTTTGAAATTGTGCCAGCAGTTTATTTGGTACTGTCTCCTTTATGGAACACATATGCACATGCACAGATAACCATATAATCCACAAGCATCTATCAGAATAGTGGATTCAGAGCATTCGTGGGCTGGTACGGAGGTCAGAGACCACACCTTTCATGGGCTCTAAAGACAATGACCTCTGAAGATTACTACTATAGTCACGGCTACTTTAAAGAATACAGCTTGACAAATTCATACTTCCAGTTGCACATGATTATTATGAAAAACATAAGATCAAGTTCTATTCTTAATCCTGTATACACTTTAGTATTTAGCCATTATATATTTTCATTGCAATTTCAGTTTTATGCACTGTTTTCTATACAATAAAAATCTTATGAATGTCATCACACTATTAACTGCTTATAGAATAAAAAAGAATTGTAAATCTACTTAATCAGAGTGAATGAGTGATCTTTATTTCTTCCTCAAAATATATTTTGTTATTTTTAAAGATTAATTTTTAGTGAAGGATTTCTCATGTCATTTATTTAGCTTCTGGCAAGCTTCAATTTATTGATTTCAGTTTTCTATTTAATTAAATTACTCTTGATGATTATGTCAACATCCATCAACGGACTTCATCAAAACTATTCTGGTTTTCAATGGTGTCTTATTTTGAGCTAATGCTTGCGTTTTTAAATAAGGAAACTAATCAGGTCTCCATGAGGAAAAAAAAATCTGTTAGTTGATTCAATAATTGCAGTTTTCAAAAGAGAATAAATATCATCCTGAAATGATGTCTCCTATTGGTAAGTTATGCTGACGATATCCCTAGAGAAACAGCTGAGATGTGCCAATCAGATTTGCAAAACATTTTTGTTTATCTGCTCATCACTCTCTCTCGGGAATTCACACCATTAACTTGGACACATCATGTGTCAAATTTTCCTCTGTGTTGCAACAAGTCACTTTTTTTCAAAGTTCACCAAAAAATGTTGTTTCAGACAATTACCTTTTTTTTTTTCAGTAAGTTGTTGTAATGCAAAAATATCTTCCCTCTCATGTGATCTTGAGAAATTTGTTCTAGGGGGCCCTACTTGAGCAGCAAAGCTGGACTAGATGACTTCCAGTGGTTCATTCCAACCTTACTGATGCTATGATTCTGTGAAATTCTGTGATTCTGTGAAATTCTGCACACAGTTTTGGCTGTTATGTTGTTAAAGACACAGAAAACAAGTGAGATTTAAATTTATAAAACCATTGTAACTTAAGTTTGGCTTGTTCGACTTCTAGGTTATTTAACAAATGGAGGGGAAAGTTCCATTTTTTGGTCCCTGATTCCCCTAAAAATAAGCAACGTCAGGAAAACATGGGGTGAAAATTACAAGAAAGAAAGCACAGATAGTTAAGGAGAAAAGAACACAAACAACAAAACTTGAAGGGAGGCATTGAAATAACCTTATAAATATACTTTCAATGATTTAGAAAAATCTAAAGTGACATTTCAAACGTAAATCAGTCAAAAGAATAAACATTTAAAGCATGACAGTGAAACAGATGAATATGATTAAGAATTACAGGCCTAATACCCCAAATTTGTTTGTCCAGCTTCAGTTTAAAAAGCAATTTAAACATATTCACATCCTTTCTTCATGAGATGTGGGAGAAAAAATCACAAGTGATAGTTCCCTTCTCCTTCCTTATTATTTCTTCTGTCTATATTCCTCAACTATGCCTTCTTTTTGTTTTGCACTTGTTTCATTTTCGTTCTGTATACAGAATGCAACTTTTTCTCTAAAAAACACCATGAACAATATATTTGAACAATAATACTTTTCAAACATCCATTCTTTTATTAATTTTGAGATGGAAGGTAAAGGGCCTAACAGCCCTTGAAATTCTTCTCCAAAAGTGTAATACTGAGAACTCTACTTGTTAGCTCTAAAATATACTGTGTGGTAAGACAGTTTTAAGCCTTTCAGTGTTAGTGATTATGAATATTGATTAAAAGACAATTACTTTTGATGCCTAGTAGCTTGTAGGCATTTTTATACTACATAGAGAACCAGATTGTTCCTTCAGATTTAAAATAGACTGAGTCAAATTTTAGGAATTAATAGTAGGAAGTAACGTTTGATTTCCAACATAATATAGCAATAACTTTGAATACAATAGAGTTGTTAGAGATTCTCTCTCAAAACAGAATATAATGGAAGATTCTAAAAATGATAGGCCAAGTCAGGTGTTAGGCAATTACTGCAATGATAGATCAATAAGAATGAAGTTCTGCCTTGTACAGCAAAATGAGCAAGAGGGCGAGTGCTCCAAACTGGAGAGAAATACAAAGCATACCTAGCAAAAAAAAAGGCAATGCTTTAGCTATGCATAAGATCTTGTGAGTTATTTGTCAACCCTGTAAAGCAGTTCAAGAATGTTCAAAAACTTTGTGATCACCAAAGAAAAATACACGGACTGCTGCGTTATGGCTTCCTGCATCCTAAAACCACGTTATACTGGCAGTAACTGAAAATACATGCATTTGAAATTAGAATCAGAATTAATTACTTTTCCTTTTGCTTAAACACTAACAAAACATAAGGTCCTATGTATATGATGAATCTTTATATTGTTTCCTAAATCAGAAAACCATTCAAAGTAAAAGAGGATGAAAAAATCAAAGCAAACAAAATCGACATGTTAAAATACTTCAAATATATTTGACTAGATTTTCCCATACATCTAACTTAGGTCATAGATTTAATAAAGAAAACCTATTAGCAAAGTGAAAAGCATTAACCTTTTCTACCTTTAACTGTGACAGATGAAAATACATTTATCAATAAGCACTGTCCTCTAAACTCTCATACTTGATCTCTTACTTGCAATACACACTCCTTCATTAAACTTTACATCTTTCAGCCATACAGCTCATTCTTGAACTTCAGCAAATCCTTGACATAAATCATCAAAAGGATGACACTGTTTGCATTTGCATCAGTCTTTGAAGAAACTCATTTACAAGGGGACTTTGACTCAGTTTTCAAGCTTTATTCTAGCTTAGTTTATGAAAATGCAAAAAGACTTTCACCATGAGACAAGTGAAATGGATAAAGTTCCATAATGACTCCTAGTACCAGAATTGACATACCTTGATATTTTGTAAAAGAATATACCATTTAAGAAGTCAGTAAGGTACATTCTATACAAGCCCTAAAGAAATGTCTGAACAAAATCAACCTTGGTTATTAATCAATGAGATATTCAATACATTATTTTTAAAAAGGGAATAAATGTTTTAGTTAGAGCTGTGTCTAAAGTTATTATAAAGTCATGTCACACAACTACAAATACGACAGGATATGGCAACCAACCAAAGACTATCACATGATTTTTGCAAGTGCAGTCTTTCATTTGGTCATGAGAAATTTAAATAACTAAGGGGAATTTTGCATATAATGAATTTAGGACCAGAAAAACATTTGTGGGATATAGTGTTTTGATGATTTTCCCTTTGTAAACCCAGCTTTTCTTGGTGCTGGATGTAGAGATAGTCAGTGTATCATATTTTGGCATTCAAAGACAATACAACTGAAATCTTTATGGAAGGAGTTTATTTTTAATGCAACAAAGTAGAATTAGGAAAGGCAAGAGTTTCTAGTTTTGAAAAAATTCAACACTAAATTGAGGAAAAAAAGATACATCCTTCTCACAATATGACTAAAAGTGCTCCAGAAAGATGCACTTTCAAAAAAAGGCCAATAGGTGTTTTCCCTATGAGGGAGTGACCTTAAAATATCTTCACATTCCTTCCAACGACCATAAATCAAACCACATGCAATTTAAAAACAAAACAATCCTCTCAAATGGATTATTCAGCTGACATGAGAAGTAGTCCTTGGGATTTCATTGGGGAAATCAGGCATATGTTTGTCCTAGAGGAAAGCCACCCCTGTTCTGAATATGTCATGCTTACAGAAATTTCTCCTCTTTGATTACAGCTAATCTAGTAAAGGTGTGTTATTAACCTGCTGTGTGGGATGGGATGATTGGATTTCATGAAGTGTCAATTTGAAAGTGAGAACATCAGTGGCTCAAACTTTTCAAGTCATCTGTCAGAAAATTGAGATTATATGAAAGAGACTTCTGTAGTATAAAACCCCAGATATTCAAAGGGTCCATTATACCATTATAAAGTTGTACCATGGGAATGGAAGTGACCCAGCTATAAATGTACCTCTTATTTCAGTATCAGCACACACACACAGATTTCTCCATCCCTTGGGATCCCACAAAGTGGTTTTTTTGAGGAATAGTACCACTCTAGCTCAGATTTTCATTTCCTGGCAAGAAAGTGAGGAGCACATTGGTGTGCCATTCTCCAGAATAGGCAAAGATCTTTTGGAGGTCTCTTGTATACCAGCAAAGCACAAAGGTAGTATTTTGGTTAAAACTCTCCTCGGGAGTGTTGAATTCTCAAGTGATAAAATCTGTGAGAGGTTTACATACCTAACACACTTAAAAAAATAGTATATTATCTTTTGTTGTATGTCAGTTGCCAGGGTTTATTTTTTTACTTGGTTTCTGACAGATAAGAGCAAATTTTATTTTTTGTGCTCATGATGTGAAATTCAACCTAGTTTAGGAAAGAGCCATTGTGTTGAGCAAAAGTTTATTTCTGGAAGCCAAATGAGCCCAGGGAATTCACAGCATGAGCAGCTTCTAAAAAAGGAAAGTGTCTGTTTTGCAAGGCAGCCCTCCTCAAATAAGACCTTCAACTTCAGTAGCAGTCATCGTTGGACCACAGCTTGCAGGAGGGCAGGGAAGGTAATTAAAATCCATTATTTCAGTGCAATAAAATGAGTATTGACACTGGATGAGAGGAAAAAACTTTGAGGATGCAAGTCTGACATCAAATGCAGGAGAAGAAAATTTAAGAAAGGAAATATTGAAAGGTTGCAAGATAGACAAAACGTCAGTGTAGGGAGCAAAATAAGAACAGAGAAAGGAAACAAGGCTAGAATATAGATTATGGAGATAAAAATGTTAAAAGTTGCCAAATCTTTCTTTCTCTCTGTAGATATATAATTTTTCAAACCTGTCCAAAATGTTTCTCACTGCCTGATTCTAATTACCATAGTGCAGACAGTTCTTGTTTTCATCCACATTTAGTAAGTCAACAATGTCCTCAGGTACTGTCAGTCTTATCTCCCGTAGCTGCAACTGCAATGTGAAAGGAGAATTGACTTTTGTTGTATTTTGATTGAATAATTTGTACATTTCAGTGTCCCAGTTTCCCTGTAAGCTTACAAAACACATGTTGGAAACTATGTTAATTGATGAAGTTCAACATTAATTCAGTCCAACAAGCGTTAGTAAGTAGCTGTTTAGAGCTATTATAAGATATTCTCTCAAGTACTACTGGACATTAAAATCAAAGTGAGTAGACTGTTTACTTTCTCTTTGTTTACACTAAAAGAAGCACTTAATATTGCTTCTACCTTGTTGCAAGCGTTTTTTTTCATATTATTGTATATATAAGTAAAACACAGTTCTGCTTATTCCAATTTATTTACATTTATTCCCATAATGTAGCAAAACAAGAAGACACATTTTTGACAATATTTAACGAATAACATTTTCCCAAATATTGAAACTCTTGTTGACCTTTATATCACAAAACCTAAAAGATATACCTGATGTGCAATTTTCCTGACTGAATCCTACCTTGATTGGCTCTGTGCCTCTCATTCTTCTTCTCTGAGTGTTAAACATATAGGTTGAATAAAGACCAAACTGTTTAACTTTATAACAACCAATAAACTTTTTGGATGTGTCTTTCTTTCTAAAATTTTCCCCTAAAAGGCGTTTCTCTACATTAAAATATTTGACTAAGCAAAACAGTTAATATTTCTTTTTCAGAAAGTGTCAGAAATAGTCTCTTATATCCTTGTTCAGATACCTAAGGAAGTAATATAATTTTCATACATGCTGAGTACTCATTAAATAGAAATAGTCAGAATGCAATAGTAGCTCAGCATGCTGGAAAACATTAAACCACTGGTTAAGAATGTTTAGAGCCATTTAAGTTACATTTGTTATTCATCTTTACCTAGGGGAAAAAAAAAATCATGTAGGATATTAGACTAAGAAGAGAATAAATGATCTTCTACATGAGTTCTACTTTTAACATTTATGACTAGGGAAATATTTTTGTTATTGATACAGTGACTGTAAAATGGATCCAGAATAAGTGTTTGTGTTTCATTATCAACATGATAGCCATGCAATATTCACACTTTTAGGCCTGAAGATTTCTAAAGACATATTGTTTCATCATATACATTACATGAATCAGTTATGCAACCCAAAGAGAACAGAGGCAGAGTTTTACAGTTGTGCTATAATTAGAACTAGTTGGTTTGAAAATTAGGAAATAGGTGACAATCCATCCCATACCAACTCAGTCTATAAAGTCAAGTAAGTACATCCATATCCTGTGAAATTTCATATTCTTGCTCTGGGATGAAAAAGATGACAGTTTTTCAAAAACGATATTGAGTCTCAGGAAGAAAAAGGAGACTTTTGAATTTATAACAATACAGCCTTAGTCAGCCTTATATCCACTTGTTTTTATTCTCTTTCTTTACAGGAATCTATGGCACTGTATTTCGAAGTTTTATCATTGGTTTTATCACATCTATCACAACTGAAATTATGCTGTTCAGGAAACCGTGTTATTCTGCAGAGAATAAGTGATATGCTGTGCGTAGCACAGAAATCATTCCACCTGATTCCTGGAGTTGTTAAATGTCCAGGGCAGTTCACAAATACGGAGAGATATTCAACATGGATTGTTTCTGTTAGAAAATAATAAAAATAATAACTTCTGTTCAGAATATATCTATCTAAATGATCAGAGAAGACCAGAGAAATTTGTTTCATTAGCCTACTTGTCCTCCCCCATTTGATGCAATTGTTTCTCATTTCAGTGTTAAACTACTGTTAAAGATGTCCTATATTATGCAAGGAAACAGTATTTATCAAGGCTAAAAGGAGACATGTATTGAAACTAGGATAATCATCTGGGATACAGAGATAGTTTTTGTACCTCTATAAAGTAATTATATTAACTATTTTTACAGCTGAAACTATATGTAAATTCCTGTATTACGACAGAACCATGTTCTGGAGGATTAAATTAAAAAAAAAACCCAAACATGCAGACACCCCTAAACATTCCACATTTCTTCTTGTTTGCACCATTTTCATGTATCCATGAAACATATTTTCAGAAAATGTGAAGAATTTCAACAGAAGGGTTCAAAAGTTGCTGGATCACAGATAAAAGGGTGACAGAAAAAGGCGAAAAGGAATTACTCTCAAGAATAAAGTGATCAATTCTTGGAACAAGATATAATTTTAGAAAAATGTCTGCATTTGATATTTCCTCTCCATCAATGAACTCTTGGTCTATGTTAGGAATTTACATTTCCTAGACCTCCTTATCTGTTGCTTAGGCAACTCCTGTGAAAGATGTTACAGGTCCAGGCTTCCTCCAGTCCAGCTGCTGAAACCCACTGCAGTGCACCCAGGAATCTGGAGATCTCTGTCTATTAGAAATAATAGACCTAGATTTGATAAGATTTGGTAGATTATTGGAAGAGTGGAGAGGATAATATTTGTGCTGTAATTGGAAGTAAGATTTAAAGGAAGACCAAAGTTACAAAATAGGGTGGAATTGGGCAAATTAAATATGCAACTACTGTATTTTCATACTTACTATGTAATTTTTTATAATTTTCTTCTTGTTTGTCTTTTTAGTAAAACATCAAACATTTGGCTTCCAATGTACTTGTATAGGCGTACTTTGCTTACGTCTAGCTAAAGTCATGCTGTGAAAGTGTAAAATAATGTAAACATGCCATCAAAAAAGTACAAATAACTGTTTTTTTCCTCACATTTCCTTGGAGGCTTTCTCTCCAGATATGGAAAGAGGGAATTCATGGAAGAGTATGAAAAATAAAAAGATTTTTTTTTATATAGACACTGGGGTTTTTTGATAATTCTTACCAAATGGTAAATGATGAGTGAATATTTAGAAGACAGACTTTTGATTTCAAAAGTCTTATATTTCTATTCTGGTACCTATTGTAGATACATATTTAGCATGCATAAATAAGCCTAGAAAAGTAGCAATTTAAAGACAGTCAGAACTGTAATCATTTGTCCATGAGGTTTGTTTTTATTTTCACTCATAGACATTCAACAATGTAAGTATGTGGCACAGGGAGAAAAATTAAATAAGAAGTCTTTTCAAGGAATCTAAATGTTATTTATTTCCAGTGGATGAAACACTAGTGGTGATAAATTTGCTTTTTTTCTTACTCTGGGGTCTTCCATTATTTTAGAGTCTAAATATTGCTTTTAAATATATTAGGTAGAAAATTGAAACGGTATTACACATTGATTATTCCAAAAGCTTTATCTTTTCATCAATGAACATAAGATTCTCTTCTGCTGAGGTTTGACCAGTGTCATAACATACTGAATGCAGGGGTGACCATGCACGTGATTTGCTCTGCCTTCAGTGAATTTGCCTGCACTGAATGTTGCACTTCTCAGTTTCAGTAGTGAAGCCCAAAGTACGCCATTTAACTCCATCTCTGATAACCATGCACTATTGTTGTTACCAGTCGCTGAAGACTCACATTTCCGCCCTTTTTTTACTACTGACAAAGTTTCAAATATAAAGAATACAAAGATATTTTGACATGTTGTCTTTATAAAAGATTGGTTTCCCTGTGAAATTCTGCTGCAATATACTGCTTTAGTAAACTATTCAAACCTTCAAAACAATACAGATCTTAGTCTCATGGGTTTGCTCATGGGAGACTTGATTAAAATATATCTGTAAATAAAGTGGCAAAAAACATTTCCAATTAGTCTGTTTTGAATTTCTGTCACATATGTTACCATAACTTTTTCATATTTTACTGTAGCTTCTTTTAATCATCTGGTGCTTCAGAAAGGTAAATAGGAAAAACTCAGGCTCAAGATGCATATGTATATTAAGTACAAGTACCTACAAGGATATATACACAAGTACATCACTTTGTAGATATGTGAAAATCTAGAACTTTGTTAATTACCCTGAAATACACATGCACTGTGTTTGTTGCAATTTGTTTGTGATCAATTACATTTTGATTGATAAGCTAATAACAAATTTAATTTGAAAACAGATGGTAAGGTTGGAAAGACAACATAAAGTTTACTATTTAACAAAGTTTTGATTACAATTTAATTTTGATTGAAGTACATGTATATATAGTAACTGACATTAATTAAGACAATTTTAATTTCAGTTTAATCTCACGATCAGGAAGAGAACTCAAGGTACAAGAAAAAGACCTAAGAAAAGAGGGAGATTTAGAAAAGTCAAAATAGGTAGTAAAGATGTTAAATTTGAAGGAAGGGTTTGACTGTCTTCTCATTTATGTGAGTATATACCATGGTAAACTACACAAAGTCAGCAGAGCGTGCTTATAAAACCTACAAGGATCACAGCAAAATCAGAACCAAGTGTTTTTATGAATATCAATTATTAAATTATCTCTCAGAGCTTTTTCAGTTTGTAGAATAGATTGAAATTTTGCCTCTATTTACACCCTTTAAATCTTATTTATTCCAGCAACCTTCACTATTGTATTCAATATACAAGAAGTGTTACTAGTGTCCTTTACCAGGAGAAGTATAACTGGTAAGCATTCTCGCTACACTAATTTTGTAAAATTACATTTATTTGCAACATCTTTCACACCTTGCTGATTCAACACATCATCAGGATTATTACTAGTTTTTTTAAATCTACCTCTTAAGCAAAAGCTTAGCATATGCTTTTTCTAGGTAGATAGATGAAGGAATATGCTGACATATGACATAGTTTAGAACAGAACAGATTAGAATAAAATAGTTCTTTCAAAAAGGACCTACAACAATCATACAACTTCCTGATCAATTCAGAGCTGACCAAGCTAGACCATGTTGTAAGGGCATTGTCCAAATGCCTCTGAAAACATTGATAGGCTTGGGACATCAACCACCTCTTTAGGAATCTCTTTCCAGGATGTTTGTACACCCTCTTGGTAAAGAAGAGACTTCTAATGCGCAGTCTAAACCTCTCCTGGCACAGCTTTGAGCTGTTCCCACATGTCCCATCACTGAATAGCAGGGAGAAATGCTCAGCACCTCTCCCTCTGTTTCCCCTCCTCAGAAAGATGTAGAGAGCCATGAGATCACCTCCTCTTCCTCCCCCAGTCTCTTTTCTCCGAACTAGATAAACCTGAATTCTTCAGCCACTACTCACAGGACATGCCTTCCAGCCTTTCACCAGCTTTGCTGCCCTCCTCTGGTTGCGTTCGAGGACTTGAACAATCCAAAATTGTGAGGTCCAGAACTGCACGCTGAAGATGAGACTGCACCAGCACTGAACGCAGATGAATGCATAGCTGCTTATGAATAAAAGATAGATTTACACTAACTTTAGCTTGCAAATATTTTTCATGTAGAGTCTTCAGCTCTTTCAGGAAAAGTGAAATGATTTAAGAGACTACCTTCTGTACTGTAAAACTAAAAATTCTCAGTCTCTCTTAAATGATTCAGGATTGTCTGTAATTGTTGCTTTTTAACTGTAGATACAGCAACACACAGGGTTAGGGGGTCCTTCATCTTTCCAACAGGGAAATCCCTTTTATAGGGATTTTACTTGTTTAATTTTTTTTTTTTTTAAATGTATATCTTAATATAGTATTTTCAAATGGTTGAATATGAAGGGTACCCCTAAAAATTTGCTTTAGCTGCAGACAGCTGGAACTAACTGTGGTTATTACTGTATTTCTACTTAGCCTCCAAGAGGCACACTGAACTTGAAGAGTGGTGTTACCCAATGTCACTGGAGGAATGCCTGAGGAGAACAACCAGGAGAAGAAAGCCAAGTATCTATACTACCTTTTAGATCTCAGACGCATCAAGCATCTGAGAAGATGGTCTTCCAGTGACCTCCACTGACTAGTGGAGGTAGAGATGTGTTCCAATTCAGGCAGACAGATATCAAAGTAAATTATATCCTCTGGAAACAACAGGTAAAAATGCAAAGCCTGTTGGGAATGAGGAGAGCAACTTCTGTTGCTCTGTAGTGAAAGCTCTACGCTGTCAGCTAATGGCCTTTCAAATATTCAAACCTGATGTTGGAATCTGTCCATGATGTTGTAACCTATTGCTCAGTTTTATAATGCTCATCTGTATGTGACCCAAGTTCCAGTTTGATGAAGAGAAATTGCCTGGTTGGAGAGGAGCAGTTAAAGTTAACACTCCTTTACCTGATCATGGACAACCACTGGACAGCACAGATTATCATGCAAGTGAGTATATTCATTCACAGACTGTTAGTCGGGCAGATCCCAATCATTCACCAAACTTGCTAGGTAATAGATATTTGTGTAATCATGAATTGTATGCAGAAAAAGCTTTACAGGGTTCTTCATCATGCACCAAAAGCTGATTGCCTTCACTATTCACTGAAACATTGCTTTGTGTTCCGTATTTCTATGCTAGGGTCATTGAAACAGGTGTCAGTTCCTGCGCTCTCATATGCATTGTTCATACAAAGCTTGTATGCCCCAAAAATTCCCCAGAACTGTGTGTAGAAAATGAGGGTTCATCTCAGACATAAACATCAGTGTTTTAAACTAATGATAAGAGAGGAAAAAGACTCTTTCAAAGGATAAATCAACTCGGTATAAAACACACTTCTGAAAAGTGTTTGTATGATTTAATGTCTGCAGAAGCCTTCTCCCTTAACTGACAAAGGACAATAGAAGAAAAGATTAGAAGTAGAGGATTAGAAGTCTAAATGACAACCATCTAACGTGATGTGAGATGGATAACACCTTGGGAGCACTAGACATGCAGGTGAATCATGGAATCAGAAAGCTTGTCACCAGCTGTGAAATCTAACACAAACTACTCCAACATAAATGCTGTCCTTTCTCTTCAGTGACAGAGGGAGAGCATTTGACTATTGGTGATAACGCTGTTAGACTATGAAAGTCTTCAGCTACGGGTTCTTCAAAACTATTTTGATTATGTTATAATAAATTATTCTCTAATAAATGAAATTGCAGATAAATGTGTATATAAAATCCCTCTTTCAAAAACTCCTGCACACATGCAGCTGAATGTAATTAAAATGAAAGTTCCTGCTCTCCGCTACTTTTAGCAAAATTGAAAAATAGCACACCAGGAGTTTCTAATTTTATAAAAAATACCATGATGTGTCTTTAGAAAAAAAACTAGATGTGTCGTAACATGTAATCCACCACTTCTATGACAGCTAGCAAAATATAATCTAATAAAATATAAACTAAATGGAGAGAAAAATTGTAAATTCTAAGAAAGTTGCCTGATTTTTATTTTCTAACCAGACAGAATTGCAACCCATTAAAAAATGCTACCATAAGGAGAAAGTAATTATCAAAATTATTATGCATATATTCACTAGTATAACAGACTGTTCAAAGGGATGCTATTGAATTCTTTCACTTCAGCTGCTTCTTGGAAAAATATCACAGACATACTACCACTATATGTCAAATCTTGAAAGAAAAACTAGTTTAAATATTTCCAGTATTGTATGATTCTATGAGTTTCTTTTTTTCTCTCTTTATTTTTCTTTAAAATTATAGATTAATAATAAAAATAATTAATAGAATTATATATTTTTAATTCCTTCAATATTTTTTAAAGTTTAGATTATATTTCAGTTCTCTTCTATTTTAACCCCAGAAGCAGCTAATTCCCTAAGCCCCACGCCACCACTCACTCACTGCCACCACAGCAAGGAGAGAGATTCAAGTGAAGAAGTGAGAAAACTCATGAGTTGAGATAAAGATGGTTTAATAGGTAGAGGAAAAGCAGTACAAAAAACCAAAGCAAAACAAGGAATTAATTCAGCATTTCCCATTGGCAGGCAGGTATCCAGCCCTCCCCAATAAAGCAGAACTCCGTCATGCGTAATGAGGACTTGGGAAGATAAGCTACATAAATTTGAATGTCCATTCTTTCTCCTCCAACTTTATATGCCAAGCATGATGCCATATGGCATAGAAGAATGGTTCCTTGGAAGGCCTTGTCTCTGTGTAAGAACTGCTCAGCAACAGTGAAGACACCTCCATATTATGAACACTGTTTTGATCACCAATCAAAGCCATAGCCCCATAAGAGATACTGCAAAGAAAATTAACTCTATCCCAGACAAAACCAGTAGAAACTACTGCATGCAAAGAATGCTTATTTAAATTTAAGATTTATATTTAAAATTTATTTAAACTTAATTTTCATAAATTATTTTTAAATGAGATTTTGTCTTGGAATATTGCTACACTCTAAGGGGAAAAAAAAAAAAAAAAGAAAAAGAGATGCTTTTCATGTTCGGCTTATTTTGACTTTCCAGACATGACTTATTTTTACCTCAATGTTATTCTCAGCAGCACGAGTTTGGATATTTATTCTAGGATGTGCAATTAACTTCTTCCTGTGAGACCATTTTTTAGTATTCTGTAGGATTTCTGATTAATGTGTCTTCTGAGATAGGTTAATGAGATTGCTTACTCTCTGATATTTCTTCTCCTGGGCAAACTTAGGCTGTAATCATGAAAACATGAATCAGGCAAGCAGAGGTCACAACAATACATAAGTATTATTTACAATAATTCTACATACATGCTAAGCCATTATTTTCTCAGGACATACTATTCATATAAAATGATGATGCCAAATATACCACTCAGTTTGCCAATATTTGTCTTTCTCTGCTACATGCTCCCTGGTTTTAATTTGAAAATGTGCTCAAGCAGAATTTCTTATGTCTATTTTGTTAATAAAATAATTCCACTAATAAACTCAGAAAGTTTTCTTTTCATTGGTCTATAAACATTTGAAAGCACCTGCAATGCCATAGATCTTTAGCTCCATTAGCAGCTATCTTCTAAAACAGTCTGAAACCTCTCTACAGGGAACTAAATGTTGGAAAAACATGAAAGATCAAGGGTAGTCTTGTAGATAGTCTATTTATCTTACAGAAAAATATGTAAGCAGGTAAATCTGTAGTTAGAAGGGCAGTTATCACAGAGATCTTGCCAATTACTCTTTCAGAGTAAATAATTATGGAGAAAATACACTGTATAATTTAGAAATCAAAGGTGAGCCCTAAAAATTAAAAAAAAAAAAAATTCTCATTAGTTTATGCCTTCTTGTGCATGAAAATTATTGTGGAGATACTCAATGGCCCATCTGTGTTGAAAGGTCTTGGATATCTGCAGCTGTTAGGATGGGAATAACAGTGTAGCCAGTATGCAGGGCTGAGACACACAAAACTGTCTAAAAAAGGCATTTGACCAAAAAATATTGTCTTCAAGGGAATGACAGTCATTAACTGGATGATGATCATCACCTTAAGCATAACTACAGAATTACAAAGGGATTTTTAAAATTAAGAAAGCACAAGCTTGAAAAGCACAGAAGCATGGTGATTTTTAACAGAGGAAGACGGAGCAAGTAACAGAGAATGGTCCCATGCAGAGTGGCCACAAATCCCCTGTGAGGTCAAGCAGAGCAGGGTCACGTGTACGCATATCTGTATGCTTGCACAGTTGTGTGTGTAACCTCCTTGGCCTTAGTGGGAGCTCTGCACGGAACTCATTATTTGTTGCCCTGTTTATATTGATCTGTAGTGCACAGGTCACTGACAGTTAATTATGTTTCTTTGACAAATTAATAAACCACTTTAATATATTTCAATCCATTTTGAATTAAAATCATGGTTAGCTAATTCTGGTAAGACTAGAACACTGAACTGATCAAGTTTGTCTGCTGTATTCATTACTGGCAAACAGTCAATGACACAAAATATGCATAACCTACATTCCTTGAAGAGATAAGCTGCTTAAAGGGATAAAGTTCAGATGGAAGTTATTTAGCTGTTCTTATTTTATAGAAGGTGTTATAATCGGGGGTTTAGGTTTCCTCTCTGGCATGCTGAAGAATCTGCTCAATGCTATACTGAAATGTTAAGTGAGAGTCCATCAGCTGAAACACAATTTCATAAAGTGAAATATTTTTCAAAGTAGTTCTGAAAACAAATTTTATTATATCCTAGTACTTTTTTGGCTTTATGATGAATTTGAATTAATAAGTAAAAATACGTTATGTTCTCAGGCATTCGATCACCTCATGTTGTCAGATGTTCTTTCAGTTAAATGCAACAGCGCTCAGCGTTTCTCTAGAACTATTTTACAGACACATATGTGTCACACCTGCCACTTGTGTATAAAAACAACTTTGGAATATTCTTGAATTTAATTTGTTTGAAGGTTGATCATAACAAGCTGCTTGGTGTCTATATGTATGCAGCTTAGGATACCTATTTTACTTCAGGAACAGAACAGTTTTTATCTGGGTGTCAGCTATAAATACTTTCACATTTTCAATCCATTAACATGCTTCTGCAGTATGATTGTCTCTGACTTTAGGAGCTATATTTTTCCATGTGCTGGATCACATTTTCTGCAGGTTAGAATAAAGAAAAAAAGGCTGTACTAAATTTACCATGCACACTTAAAACTAATAAGAACTTGGAAACTGTGGTCACATTTCGTATTTGGAATTTATCAACATTTAAACTTTTAATAATATGATTTGGTTTGGGGTTTTTTTGTGGTGTGGAATTTTTTTTGTTTGTTTTGTTTTTTAAGTACATGTTATGTCTTCTATCTTGTATTTCTCAGTGGTCTGATACACTCCTGCAAGGAATAACACAAGCAGACCCATTAGATACAGTGCAATAACTCCTCATGTAGCATGTAACAAAAAATTGATCATGCTAGAAACTATCAAACTTGACACATATTCCTTGTCCTGATCCAAATCAATCTGTATCTTTTTAATAGTTCAGAAAATAAATTGCATGAACTAAAGATTTACAGATGACTATAATCAGTTTATTCTCTGTGATGGTCATCAGCAGGTATAACATCGGTAATACTTGCTATTTCATGCACCATTATGATACCACATGTTTTGAGAAAATAAAATAATAAAGATCATAACCACTACGCATTAAGCAATATAAAATTAATCTGTTCTACTCTGCTTCTACTATTTTATTTTAAATTTTCCTGTCTCAAGTGTATATATAAGTTACCTTTATACATACATTTGTATAAAGGTAACATGGAGCATTTGTCTATATCAGAGAACAGCGCAAACTCTATGCAGAGGCAGCAATGCACATGAGGGTACCTTGCTCTTGCAGTACCTTGCTCTTTCACTGTCTCACCTCCTGCTCCATTGCTGTTCTCACAGGAAAGCTCTGGACACATCTGAGTTATTAACAATTACAGGGCTTACTCTGTAGCCCTGAACTTACCTGCACAGACTGACTGTATTCTGTGGGCTACATTTAAAAGTGCTTTCACATCCATGACCGTTCGCACATGAAAATTATTGGTATGGAGGGCTGCCTGCCCCATGCGTTGATCCCACACTGTGCTTGGAGGAACACTATCTGTCCTGGACCAGAGAGCTGCTGAGGATTCGTCTAACAAGATAGGCACAATTTTTAAGTTTCAGTATTCTTACCTGTGACTTGATATTATTTATTTTACTAACACACATACAGGATCTTTTACAGCCAACATCCCTGAGAATATGATATTGTTTTCCAGCTCCATAGAAACTCAGAATATTAAAATAGATTGTTACACATTATTTGATTACTCCTACCTGTGCTCCCCTGATGTCTCAAGCTAGGGGCTGTTCTTCCTCCTTTCGCTGCTAGTAGAGTTTCTTGATCATGTTGTGGATTTTTGCATTGTGCAACTTGAATAGAGAAGAGGAATTCTGTTCTCGACCTGGACTCTCAGAATGCATTCCATCTCCTCTAGTTTTTGCATTTTTCACAATTTTAGTGCATATGTTAACCTCTGTTAAAGAGCAGTCCTCATTCAGAAATGTCTGTAAAGTTACAAGACTAAAAAATACAAACTTAATAGTAATGTTACAATTTAAGAATTTGCCAGCCTAAAATGGCTAGTAGTGAAATTATGGGAAGTCACAAACTAAGCTAAGGTGGCCTTCCTTTTTGATCAATGTTTGTGTTTTAAAATACCAGATATCTCTGGTAATGTCCCCTGCTGTTTTCCATTCACATTATCCTTTTAGTATACATTCTATTCAATTATTTATATGATTTTGTTGTTCTTTAGGAGAGAGACAGACCTATATATTTTTAAAAAATGCTTAATATGATTATAATGAGAGGATAAATTATATTCTGAGTTAAACTTCCCAAAACTCAGTTCAATACCAAAACATAACTGGCAAGATATAAACATCTTTCCAAAAACCAAGATTGTTCGCTTTGCATCATTAAGGGAATACATGAATGGAGTTCTCCTCTGAATTCATATTTCAAGTGTCTTATTAACTTCTGAATTTTAAAATCAGGGTTAAAATTAAAACTGTTGTGTACAGCTAAGACAGCAGCTTATGATTACAAGTGACTTTTACTTCTAAAAACCTGCTTATTGCTTGTTACATTGGTGTACTTTTGTATCGAAGAATTGTCTGAACATGTTTTTATTGGACAGTGGGGGACAGAAAAAGTTCTTCACTGTTTTCCTAGTTTAGATGGTGTTAAAGGCATCTGAAGATGATGGTTGCCTTATAGCTTACAAAGAAATGAGGTCTTAAGAGAATAATCAATCAAAGGGAATGAAATATAGGAGGGAAAGGAAAAGGACTTATGAAATTGATCATTTTGTTTCAGTGCTTTCTGCTGTAGTTTTGGACTCTGGAAGTGCAATTCTCTATTAAAAAGATGCTTAATTAATGAGGAGCTGAGCATTATTAAAAATACAGTTGAAATTTTGTAGCAGTGGGTCAAGCCCAAAGGTTTCCATCTCCCCTGCAGAAATTGTGGAATCCTAGGGACTGAACACCCCCCCTGGGGTGGGGTCCAGGGTGGACTGCCCCAGGAAAGGGCTGAGTTCTGACTCCTGTCCCTCAGTCCATAAAGGCATATCATATCTCCCTCTCTCCTTCCTTCCTCCTTCCCAATTGGTCCCTGTCCCTTGTGCCTCCCTGGTCCCTCCCTGTGCTGTTCCAGGATTGGTTGTTACCCCCAGAATAAAGTCTGGTGTCCGGCTGGGCTCTGGGTCTCTTGCCCCGAGCCCAGGCAGATGACCACCTCATGTCTGTGTGTGTGATTGCTCTGGGCAAGGGAACCTCCCTCTGCCCCCTCTGGCTTGTGGACGCAGAGTGGCTGCTGAGAAGGATGGTGTGGCCTCTGGCCAGGGGACCCTAACCCCCTCTGCGGTGAACCCAGCTTTCGGGGACACCCACAGAACCCACCAGAAGGCCGCCCCAAACCCTGCGGTCACCCGGTCCTGGCCCAAAAGAATGGCCACAAAATACACTGCATTTTAAGACAATGTATATTTTATTAGACCAGTGTAGGGGCATCTTTCCATAAATTTATCTGTGTGCTATTCCCTTTCCAGTTCTAAAGTACTATCAAGATATAACAAATAGCAAGAGGAAGGGGAGAAAAAATCCTTAAAAACAAAGAATTAAATATGACTGTCTAGTGAACAATCCAGTTTTAGTATTTCTTTCTTGTAGGGTTTTAAATGATATATATCTACCAAGATGATCTTCAGCTGGAATAAAGAAACATTTATTTCCCAGCACCAGCAGTGAATCCTAGATTAAACTATGATCAATAACAACACAAATATTTAAATTACTTCAGCTGATGATTAGTGAATCCTGTGAGCAGTTGATTTTAGCATTTATGTATCACTAGAGCTATAGAATACAGACTTTCTATTTATACAATATTTAAGAAGGCATGTCTCAAAACAACATTATCATTGCCAATAGTTTTGAACAATACGACATCATATGAAGAAAAAACACAGATCCCACAGTAATCAGAAACTTTTCCTGTAGCACAGGTTTTTAAGTACTCTTGGGAATTCTGGTGAAAGAGTTTGAGCAAGGATTTCTTTACAAAAATCCTTTATTTTCCAATTTGAATTAAAGGGTTTGGGTGTTTCCCAAAATAAAATGAATATGGAAGGACATTTTGTTAACACTTGTGTTATGACTTCAAAATGTCATTGACAAATTAATTTTTACTAATTAGTTTTGGTTTTGGTTTACTTTGGCTTGTTTTTTTGGTTTTCTGTTGTTTGGTTGGTTGATTGGTTTTGGGGTTTTTGTTTTGGTTTGGTTTGTTTCTCGGGGTTTTGTTTGTTTGTTTGTTTTGTTGTTGGTTTTAATTTATGTAAAAACAAGATATCTAGTGTTGTTGTTGTTGGTTTTAATTTATGTAAAAACAAGATATCTTGGTATAANAATTTATGTAAAAACAAGATATCTAGTGTTGTTGTTGTTGGTTTTAATTTATGTAAAAACAAGATATCTAGTGTTGTTGTTGTTGGTTTTAATTTATGTAAAAACAAGATATCTTGGTATAAAAGATTAATTGATATCTTCTCGTGTTTGTTTTTCCAAATTGTAGAGGTCCCCCTCTCCCTAAAATCTTGGGTAAGTTGGAAATATCATGTTCTTTGAAATGTATTTGAGTTTTGACCAAGTAGTTCTTTACTTTATTATCTGTAATATCCTGAGTGCTTATAGCTTTTGTCGATGTACACTTCCTAAAACACAGAATAAAAGAGACAAATACAAGACCACATAAACGTGCTAGTTTTGAGGATATTTTGTGATTATGTCTATGATTTTGGTTTTGAAGCTTGTCCCTGAGTGGAAAATGTGGAATAGTCAGGATTTACTTTGGATAAATACTCAAATAATACTTCCATTTACCAAAAATATAAAAAAAATCCTATTTGCTAAATATCACAAATTTGAAAGAGCTCAAAAGCGCCTCTTAAAATTCACATTGCAAGCAACAAGATTGTAATAACATAACATTAAAATGTTTTTGATGTCAAAATGTTAGTCTGCATGGCACTGTGTTGTGTTTAAATAAGAAACCAACTCATCAGGAGTTAACACGGAAATATCTAACATAAAGGTAACTGTACAGTTAATCTTCTATGGTCATGGACATGATGAACCTCCAAGTTCACTTTCTCTTCCTGGTGGTCAAAATATTTCACAGGGCAACTTATTGCTGCTGTGTATGCGTATACTGAAGAGAGTCCAGCACTCATATTAGTCCTTGAAAGAAGATGAAACTGTTACCAGTCCATGAAGTCTTCTTGATCTTCCTTCCTAAATTGTGAGAGAACTTTTTCACATCTGTTAGGATCTGAGCTGTGTATGAAAACTCAAGTTTTCAAGTTTAAAGCCTAAGAAGGACTAGAAACACTGAAGGTAGTAAAACTTTTACTGTTGGCCTTTAAAACTTCAGAAATGCCTATTAAACTAGATATACAGTTTAAAATATTCTGTGATCTCATCATTTTCTGAATCCTGCACAGATAATTGCAAGTTATCATCCAGCATATGGGATTACTATGGCAGTCCATATGTTTTCTAGCAGTTGGTATTCAAATGAAATATGCAAAGTCAAATAAGAAGGTGGCCAAGGCAACAAAGACTGATTACTAGCAGCTACAACAAGCTGCTGGTTCCAACTCAAAATATTTTCTTTTCAGTTTGATGGCTTAAACTGAATTGTATTAACCTGTTTTACAACTCCAAAAACGTAGTGACAACATAGACTTGTATTTGTACAATAAACTTAAGTCCCAATAAGCTCAATTTGATATGCTACAGATGTTTTGAAGGAGGATATTTATTTTGTTTTGTTTATCTGGGTCATACCCTTTAAAGCATCTGTGGTATAGACTTGTCAGTATGTCTTCATGTGATCAAAAATACTACTATTCTAAAGAAGCATTGGCCCAATTCTAAACTCAAAATGTGCTCATGTTTCATGCTACAGCACGCCTCAAGTACAAAAGGTCTGTTTCATTTCCATCTCAAGTTGCTCTTTCACTTTCAGCTTCTTTTTCTGACATTTTTCCTCTGTTTGCTCTGTGTTTCTAAAAAGCTACCCTGGAATCCTTCTGCCAGACATTTTTGCTCATTTAAAGCTATTGTACCTTACTCTTTAAACTCAAATCACTGCTAAACTTTTGAAGTGGATATCTTGATCATCCCTACATCCTGCACTTAAGTTTGCATCATAAATTCTTCTCTGGATACAGCTACACTCAAAATTTAGAGTGTGTGATATTGGGCCATTTTTCACCCCCCACTGTTTGCTGGAGAGGTAGATTTTTTTTATAAGGAGGCCCTTAGCTGATTTTTCACTGGCAATTGCCTTGCATTTTTGTGCCTTATAGTGTGCTCTAGAGTACACCTCTGATACGTTCAAAGCAGTTTTCTTCCTGGTGGAAGTAAAATTAAAATTAGTTCTCTCTGTGCATGTGCCGAAGAGAGGAAACTGCTGTGAACTTGATTTCAACAGACACAATATGAAGCACAGTCCTAGAACAGTAATAAATCACATTTATCGTGATTCAACTTCTATCTATATTTGCACTGCAGCAGCCAGTACTGTAGAAGTTCAGTTTGAACATGCAAACTGGATTCTCTTCAGCACAGGTAATGTGGAAGATGGTCTCCAAAAGCACTCCAACAGCTAATGGGTGTCTGAGTAGGGACCAGCCAATATTCCAAAATAAAATCTTCTTGGTGAACGCTCAACTGTTTCACTCCACAAACCTCTCCTACATATCCTCCTGTTTGCTAAAACAAATAGAATTCTACTCTCCAGGTCTTCACCTAAGCCCAAATAAACTTCTGCTGTCTTAGTCAGTAAATGGCATCTGCTGATTCAAAAGTTGCCCTCAATTTCTTTTACAACTGGTAAACAGAGGATGATCCAGGTACCTGCCTCCACTGAAAGTAAAAGGTGTTTTAATTTAATATGTTCTCAAATAATCCACTTGGATTAGATGCCTAAAGTAAACTGGAATGAACCCAAGTTTATTAAGGTTTATTCAGGGACAGTATGGTAGACAAGAAGCATCGTTCAAGGGAAAGATTTTCCTTTAGCTGAAGAAACTCTCAAATAATTGAAGGCAGACTTAAGAGGAGGTTTTAAAGTGTTACAAAGTTGCTAAAGTCCCTTTTCTGAGTCTCTTTTGTCTTCTACCATTACATTTGCCTGTAATGATAACAGGTTTTCTGTACATGAGTTTCTAACCTTGCGTAGAGGCTTCTACCATAGAAATTGTCTAAGGTTCTCTGGTCTACAGTGAAAAACAGAATAAACAACAATGAGCAAAAAGGAAACAAGCAAAGAAACAAAAAGTTTCAAGTGGCTGAACCTATAATCAGATGAAAGTACAGGTAGATAATCAAGAATGTAACACTGAAAATCAAGAGCTCTTCCATGAGGTATCAGATATTTTCTTAGATACAGAAACTACTAGTTAGGCATCATAAAATTTCCCTCAGGTGAACATACATATATTCAGGATAAGTATGTGCTCAGGAAGTCAAAACCGAACAAGTGTATCTTATTGCCACACTTCTATGTGTCAATAAACTAATCTACTACTATTTCAAATAAACTTTTCTTTCCTTACTACCAAAAATGAACATTTTGACCAGCAGTTCTACTAGAATTGGAATGAGGTCATTAATTCCTAAAAAAAGAACCAGTTCTGCAGCTAGAAGAAAAAGAATGTTAATAACTGGAAAGTGGTATGTATTTATTGCATAATCATGGGGTAATATACTTGGGTTTAGCTACAAATCTAGCATTTTTTATTAGGAATCTTCCAGGAGTCTTCCAAGGATTATCTGAGTCCTGTTTTCTAATATATAGGACTAGGATCCTGGTAATGTCTTTGGACAAAAGAACCAAAATAACATAGACATAAATTATATTGGCTCACATCAGAGTAATTGCTTCAGAGAATCAATTAACAAAGTTTATTAAAGGGCCTGTAAGTTGAGTTTGTAGTATTAAACTTGTCTTTCACTTTATAGGCTGTCATGAATGCCATCTTTCTCCCACTCTGTGTTCTCAGAGTTTCAAACAAATTCACTGTTAGAGTTTCACTGTAGTTGAATAAAACTTTAATGCCTTTTATCTTACATAAGTTCATCCATGACACACCAGCATATGTCATTTTATGGACAATCTATTGGCTACTCTGTTTCCTAAGAGAATTTCTACTTTTGCCACTGGCTCCCTGTTACTCCTCTTCCATGGAGACCAACTACATGACTGCCTTATCAGAAGATTTTTTCCCCACTCTGCCCTTCCCATCAAGTGGGCTGAAGGTATGCAAGAAATTTGAAGGAGACACAAGCAAGACAAGAGGATATTCCATACTATTTGATATCATAATCAGTAACTAGTCCAGGGAAGGATGGGAAGGGGGAAAGTTCATGTAGGGTATTTGTTTTTCTAAGTAACTAATAGGCATGATGGACTCCTGATTCCCTGGAAACGGCTAAACATCTGTTTGCAGATCGCAAATATTAAAAGAATTCCTTATTATGCTTTGCTTGCACATGTTGCTTTGCTTCTCTTACTAAGTTTTCTTGTTTTTTCCCTTCCCATTTTCTTCCCCATCATGTTGGGTGTGGGTGAACAAGAAGATGTGTTGGAGTTCATCTAGTGGCCACAGTCAATCCACCACGGCACTAGAAATAACCTTAGATACCAAATAACTGATAAGCCATTGCAGCCCAGTTTAAAATTTCTGATACCCCCACATTTAAGGAAAGAGATTAATAGACTATTTATAAAAGTTACAGAGTACAGCCTGCAATGGCTGCATGCATACTATTTGTCATGTTAACCAGTCTACTTTAACGTCTAAAGTATTAAAGTAATTTTCTGCGTTTGAATGCTAGTGAATATGAAAAGCATTTTTTTCCTGTATCAATTTTACTTGGTATATATATGCTGATCACATATGCTTCTTTCAAAAACTGTGCAAAATCATAAACACCAGTATCCTTTTTATTGATGTGCTTAAATTAAGCATTAACAGAAAACAGGAGACTCCAAAATTTCATATATAACTGTAGTTTATCATCATAAATTAAAACTCACATGCCATAAACAAATTAGTTTACATGCACACAAAGAGGTCACATTTTGTAAGCGCATTAGTGTGATTAACGATCAACCATACTGGTCTGATTACATGTAGATAAGAATGCTTTTTCCTCAAGAGAAAATCCTTTCCCTTTAAGCAGGCCTTCTATATTTTAGATTTTTAACACTCATCAGCACAGTATTTTGTAAATTTTGGTTAAGCTCTTCATAATGAAATTAGCTTCATTTGAAAAATCCTAATGCTTTAGGTTCTAAGATAATATAAAAAATAAATTATAAAATAAATGTTTGAAATACATATTACCACATTATAAGCTGAACTTAAAAGTTTAATGGTAGCAGAACCTGAAGAGAAAACTTTTTATTCAATTTGAATAAGGTTATTTTGCACAGCTTTGCAATCTTTAGGAATTATCTGCATCGTATGAGGCACTCCCTGAACTGATTTTATCTTAAACTGTTTACAGATATCAAAACCATAACATCTTTCCTTTTAAAGATCACTCACTTGTCTTTAGAAATCTCCCCATACTTAAACTCACTTTTAGACACAAATTATAAACTCATAGTTCATCCCTGCTACCTCTTCCTAGACAGTTTTTTTCTGTTATTAGAAAATTAAGACCTTCTCAGGACAGAGCTATAATACCAAAGCTACCTGGCATAGTTTGATTCATGTTTTCACTACTTGGGAAGTGTTTTTACTCTGTTCTAGTTTGCTGTGCTTGGAAATTGTTTCGCAGATCCCTCTTCAGTACAAGCAAAAACAGTGTTAAGTGTATCAACTATTTAACCATACCAAAGTGACTTCTAATGTTCAGGGATATTCCTTTGTACTCTTTAATTTATGCATGGTTTCATATATTATAATTCTTTTTCTTACTGTAACTCCTCTCATCTGCTTCTTCAGCTCTTCCTTCTCTTTAGACAGAAGACACCTGTCTTTTCTGCATCAGTCTAGATCTTATCTTCATTTAATCCAAACAGCATGGCACTGATCACAAGGTCAGATTATCAGAATTAGTTCAAACCATTCAAATATTCATTCAAATTTATTGGGGTGCTTCCTTGCCCTTTACTAGGATTTATTTTCATGTAGTGATTTTTTTATTAAGTTTTTACATAAATATCTGGTGTTTCATGGCTAACATTCCTAATCCCAATTATTTTTCCTTTTCTGCCTCTTTGGTACAATATCTAGATTTTCAGAGTATTAACATAAATTAAATCAAAAAGTTTGAAATTTTTTGATAGCGAAAGCACTAAAATTCTAAACAATTAGCTAACATATTGCTTTAGTGGAATTTTAGAAGGGAGAGGAAGCATAACGATGACTAAAGATCAAAGACGTCAATATCAACTTAGAAAAAAATGATTAAAATAAATATGATAGAAAAATCACAAAAACTATACTAGAACACTATATTGAGTCTTTATAGACAGACATGGAGTTTATGGACAAAAGTAATGCTGTGTCCTTCACAGTTAAGACTTCGGACCAGAAGGACAGCGCAAAAACTACACAAGGTGTAAGAAAAGTAACAGCGTAGTGAGCAAAGGATAATTTCCCATTATATAAAGCAAGGACTAAGGTAAATTACACAAGCAAAGAAGTTTTGAAAGGAAACTTGAATACCTGAGAAGTTTTGTTCTACATTTAACAGAGAAAAAACCCCAGAAATCTAAATATATGACAGTTTTGTGAAGTTTTAAAATTGCTATGTTTTCAAAATCTGCAGTCATTTTTGAGATGTTCCATGGCAGAGATTCATTTCTCCTGACACACTACTGTTCCTTAGTGGTGATGGAGTTGAAAGAGGAAAAAAAACCAGAAGTCAAGACTAGTAGGAAAGATTATACACTAAACAAAACTGATGTGGAAATCATAAGAAAGATTTTTTTGAATATTGGATAGAGTTCAGGAAGACACAGAGAGGTATGTTTTGATCTAGCAGGCTGCAATATTGCCAAGATGTGCACTGAAATTTTAGCAGCTGAAGTGGCAGGAAGCTGTGAGTGTGTGGCAAGGTAAACAAGAGTTGAAAATGGAAACCCTGAAATCCAAACAAACCATTTTGACACATTTGCCAGCTGGAGGATCAAGCTGACAATTAAAAATCACTGACTTAACATAGTCAGACACAATAGAAAGGCAAATATTGGCAGAAAATAATGTGAGAAAGAATATGCCACACATCAAGGTGCATTAAAAACTGTTAATGAGAAAATAGAATTCAGGAATCAACTGGGAAACAAACCAAACAAGAAATGCAATAAAATAAATTAACAGGAAGTTCTTCATAAGCTTGGGAGCCAACAAGTCTTTCTGGGCACCCAAGAATGTAATTGATTCAAAGGTTTCTAATTCCTCTAGTTTATATTAGCCTTACTTCTTCAAAATAACATTTGTTACATATCAAAGGTGTACATAATGTATCATTTTCTTCAAAGATTACTCTTTGAAGTAATTACTCTCTTTGGTGCCATCATTTTGGCAAAGCTATCTTCTTTCATTCGTCAGTTATCTACAGGATTCACTCTACAAGCACACCTGCCTAAAATTGTGAACTGAATGAACACAAATACTCCAGGCTAGAGCTAAGCATCACTATTAAATTGTTTACTCTTACAAGGACCATGTTGGCTTTAAGCTCTCTTTTGGCCCATGACTGTCTTACTTCAGACTTGAAAGAGGAGATAAACTACCACATTTGATAGGCTAAGTTTTCTAATACAGACTAGCACTCTATGACAGACTGGAACAGATGCACCAAATGCTTCGGATAGGCGACCTGATATTCCATCTAAAAAAGTGATTACCCTAGAAAGCAACACACAGCAGTTCTAAAGGAGCTTAAACATGAAACATTTTTAACAGAACGTCTTTTACTATTCATGAAAACATCAGCAAATGGCAATAAAATATCAGGCAGACAAAAACCAAACCAAAAAAATCAACTAAAAAAACCACAACCCAAAACACCAAAACAAATCAAAACATTAAAACAAAAACAAAAACAAAAACCAAACAAACAAAAAACCCCAAAAACACCTTAAATCTAGTCATTGTAAATAACTGATCTCTCCAACACAAAACCTTTGGGGCAATGATAGAATATGACATAGCAACAGACGGATGTGATGAAGGGCATGGATCCAAAGCTTAGGAGTTGAACTCAGGATCCTGAAAAAGTGAAATGTTAGGCTCAGGAAACAGTCACACCTATTCCTGACTGCCATGGAATGTGATGAATCAGTGCAGTAATTGGGCCCAATTACTGACTGCTTGGTTCAAGGTCACCGGGGGAAGAGTTAGAAATTATGAGAATACTTTATTGTTTTCAATGAAAACAAAGGATCAACTCTCAGCAGAAGTCTGTTCTTGATAAGCCTCTAACTGATGAACTGAGTGCTGAAAACATTAGATTACTTCAAGTAGCTAGCCCTCCCCATCACTATTAGGTTTTTTCCATACAAAAACATAAGAGGTTGAGTGTTCCCTTTCCAATCAATATCTGCACTCCAGCATGCCAAAAGTTGTATTCACACAGATATAGAAGCAAACAATTCCTAATAACTTAAACTATGGTCCTTAGACTCCACAAAATTAACACAGAATAGAAATGCTCATAAAGTTTAAGTTACCTCCAAAAGAGGAAATTCAGGTGCAGCATTGACTTTTTAAAATACAAAACAAGAAAGTTTAAAAAAAAAATAAAAATAAAAGGCCAATGCCGTGAGTGCACCACCAAATTTCTTTAGCCTTGCTGCAGGGGTTTGGCTGCCTTCACTCACTCAAGGTCAGTTCAAAGACAGGGCAACCATGTAACCTTGAATCCAGATGCTGTGAAGAGAACAAGTTGTTAGAAAAAGCTGTGAGAAACCTTGTTGGAGCCTCCTTGGTTTGGCTTAGGAGCTGCAGAGAAGTTCAGGTGCTTTGCCTTGGCCCTTGCCTGAGCAACAGCACAGGTATGCTGGTGCCTGGCCTTGCACTTTGATGATCCTGGCCTTGCCTTGTTGACTTGACCTTCGGACTTCCTCATCACCACAGACTTGCCTGGCAAATGCCACTTTTGGCTGACCCTTGCTGCCATCACCAAACCTGCTCTGCCTACCTTGTTCCATCACTGTGGGACTGCACCTTTGTTGGTGATGTTCCTGTTTTCTCAACCCTCCATCACCCTGTCAGCTTTGTTTCCTTTGCAGGAAAACACACATCACTGCCCCTTGAAAGTGATAGATGTTGTTTTTTATGAGACAGAAAGCCAGGATGAACTAATTTTCACTGATTATGAGCACATAAATATTTCCTGTAGTCCATCTCCTGTTTTCTTAGAAAGACAAAAAATACAAACCCCTAAGATGCAAATTGAACATGTACACTTACATGATACCTGCTGTTTCCCCCCAACCTAAATCTTTTTGGTCTTGAGACTAAGTAATAATGCAGAATAAAACTCCCCTGATAAAAACACATCCTTGTGTGTTTTCCATTCACAGTTTAAAATACATATTTTATAGTCAGAGTTAAACGTGCAAATAGGAAATAATTCAATTAACTTCTGAAAATCTAATCTAGACCAAACCTCAACCCAATTATTAACAGTCATTTTCTACATCCAAAGCTCACAAGATTTTCACTACTGTGATGTTTCATGTCTAACTTCTTCTATATTATAAGTGGGGTAATGGGAAAGCTGGAGCTAAAATGGCAGTATCATACAGATAAATCTGAGCTTGGTTTTATTGAAGTTGAAGTAAGCAAGAAGACAGTGCTGGTTATGCTCCACATGTTGCTGCAGTCAAAAATTATAGCAGTAGCTGGACAATCCTGAATCCAAACCACACAAACATTTGGCTTGTAAGAACTTTGATACCTGAACTTCAAGACTTTGTTTCCTTTCTAGCACTTCCGCATTGTGGAGACAACTGCTCTCAATGGATATGATCCTCTTAGCTGTCCAAGCAGCCATCATGGTTAACATCACTCCCCACATACTTATTACAACTGTGATTAGCCTCAGGATTTCATCCCCTTTCATATATTCTGAGCCCATTCTTGCCTATAATTCTCTTCTACATTTAATTACTCTTACACTAAGAGACATTATAAATGACTGTAAAATATCAAGGATTAGAACCATCAAGGGAACCATCCTTCTTTAGCACTTACTACAGAAAATTGCAAGAAAGTTTTGAAGAATTTTTCACTATTGTATTTATTGTTATACCCACATTATTTTTTCTCCAACTTTTTAACGGAAAGGGACTTAAGCCCCTAGGTAAGAGATGTCAGAATCCATTCCAAATGTTATGACAAGCAAAATATTAAGCTATTAGAGCAAAATATTAAGCTGTTAGAGAATGTCCAAAGGAGAGCCATGAGGACGGTGAGCAGTGTGGAAGGGGAAGCCATACTAGAAGTGGCTGAGGTGACTTGGTCTGTTCAGCCTGGAGAAGGGACTGAGGAGAGACCTCATTGCAGTCAGCAACTTCCTCACAAGGGGAAAAACAGAGGCAGACACTGATCTCTCTTCTGTAGTGACCAGTGACAGGACCACAGGGAATGGCCTGAAGCTGTGCCAGGGGAGGTTTAGGCTGGATATTAGAAAAAGGTTCTTCACCCAGAGGGTGGTTGGGCACTGGAACAGGCTCCCCAGGGAAATGGTCACAGCACCAACCTGACAGAGTTCAAAAAGCATTTGGACAATGCTCTCATGCACAAGGTGTGACTTTTGAGGAGTCCTGTGTAGGGACAGAAATTGGACTTGATGATCATGACAGGTCCCTCCCAACTCAGCATATTCTTTGAATTCGTGGTTCTATGACCAGAAACCAGTCCAAATCTTATTTTTAAGTCTTTTTTTAGTTTTTTGATTTAATATTTTTCAGTTATATGGAGATCCACAGTGTAGTTAGACATTGTGTAGAATAAATATTTAATCAGGTAAAAATTTTCTACTATTCACTTTCAGTGAATATTCCCTTCTTTTAGGTATTTCATAATTAAATTTAAAAATATTAAAACATTTAAAATTATGTTCTATTCTGCTAATTATTGAATGTATAGTATGCTGTGATATATGGTTACGTTATTTTCACTATTCTCCAAAATAGTCTTGGTTTTCCAAGAGTGTAAGATATCTGTCCACTATTTGTATATGCGCATTTCAACTTAAACCACTTGCAGCTATAATGGGGAATTAGAAGTTTTTAAAATTCGCTCTATTTTTGCCCAAACTTTGGGCCAGACCTTCTTCAACCAGAGTACAGATACCCAGCTGATGCTTCTTCTTGTGTATGTCAATCAAGAAACTGACAGGAACAATAAGTGTGAATATTAACTTCACCGATATCACAGAAAAGCAATTACAGACCCTGTCAGTTTTTGGCTGTAGACTTCTGGGGTTTCTGCCAAATATGTAATCCCAGAAAATAACATAATTGGACAAAAAATGTACACATGCCAATTGTATTACCATATGAAAAGTACATTCTTTGTGTACTTATTACTTGCTTGGTAAAGCTAAGTTATAAACTTAGCTACTAAAGATCTGTAGTAGCTCTGATAAGGCAAATAAATCATTTGTGTACTCTGTATAATCTGAGGAATTTGATTTAGGCACATGATGCTGAAAAAAATTGTTGAAAGTTCTAACAAAAAACCTCCCCATTTCCCTGTTTGCCTTTTTTCCCCGCTTGAGTGTGTCTTGTATTGCCAATTCTTACTCTCTAAATTTCACAAAAAAATATTAGTGATAGCATAAGGATTTGTGTTTGGCATATTTTCCATCTTAGCAAGTACACTAGATTGTATAGAAGAATATTGTAGGTGAATGAAAAATAGTATAGGATCTATTTCTTCACTTTTGAACCCAGGAGCAGGAGATGTTGATTGCATATAAATTGTATATTACAATAGATTACATATATTACATATAAATATACAATCATATAAATCCTTGGTAAGGCATATCACCAAAATAATTTATGTAGCTTTATTGAGTCAAAACTGTCATATGTTTCTAAAAGGTGATTATGTCTGTCTAACAAAAAGGTTATTTTTTACCTGAGTATGTAACACAAAGTGTGCTTATATATATATATGTTAATTTGTTTTCCTCTCAACACTGATGCAAAATCACTCCAGTCAGGTTGCCTCCACAGTTCGATGCTGTCAACAGTTGTCTTTTGACTCACAAGTAAAAAGAGCTTCAACTTCAGCAGGGAAAGTGATATTTATGGTATTTGTGAAAAATATTGGTACATGTTGACAAGATTCTGATTTTGTGATGTTCAGATAGAAAGAGTTAGTAAGATGAAGAAAGATTAGATGGAAAAAAATCCTTGATGAAGCAATTTATTTAAATGAAGAATCATACTTCTAATTGTTTACTTATTACAAGTTGTCGACTTAATTCTTATTTTCAATGTCACATTAAGTGAATTTCAATATAGATCTTAGTGCTCAAGACTAAATAACAATAGAAAGCCATTTAAACAAATTTCCCATGTAGAGCAGTTACTATTTCAACATCAAATGGCAATATTTAGATTAACATAATTGAATAGAAACCACTTAAACAGACTGGCATCTATTATCTGATGTGCTGTTGACAAATTTCTTTCCATATGATTCAGTCCTTCCCACTATTCATTCTCAGCTGAAAAACAGCAGGAGTAAATGCAGTCCTAAGTGAACTTTTGATCTCTGCTGTCTCACCACCAGCTGGAAAAAGACCTGTTACAGAGGAAAAACCCAGTCTTTCCAAGTGGATACGAAGTCAATATAATTTCAAATTTAAAACATGTCATTAACACCCCATCATCAAGCTCTTCCATTCATATTATCAAACGATTTAAAAGATCAGTGTCTCATTCCAGGGTTTTATCATGATACTTGCGTACTAGAAGAAATGCACACACATAGAGCTTGATCTGTTTCTTTGGAGACATACAGCGCTAAAGTAAGGCTAGTTACAGGAAGAGTTGTCCGTTTGAGGAATCTCTTCTTATCACAAAATTGCTAACTCTGTTCTACCCTAAACTAAATTTCTCTGTCCCTGGTTCCTGTGTGACCGAAGTTGGCTAAATAAATTCCATCTCTGGAAGGAAGGTTGGGCTGCACAGAAAGATTACAAGAGCTGCTGTTTGCATCTGTACAGAGAAACCACTAAAGGCAAAAGCTCAGCTGGAATTGTGTCAGACAACAAAACAGGGTTTTCTGAATATGTCAGTAGGTCTAAATTCCATGACAGGACATGTGGCAAGTGTACCAATCTGTATCAAGGAAGCTGATACTAGGATATTAGGAAACATATAGGAAATTCTGTTTCCTAAATTTCTGTTTATCCTGATATTAGGATATTAGGAAAGAGAAAGGCTTGCCAAGGACTTGAATAGGCTTTCTGAAAGGTGGTCAGTGCCCAATGTCTGTCACTTTTGAAGAGGTGACAGAATAAACATGTTGAACAATATGCCACTAGAAGAAAAACCATATTTAATGTACCTCAAAAATACGCTTTAACTTTTCTTCAACCTTGAAGTCAGGCAATTGGACTAGATAATTTTAGATTTCTTCCAAATGGAAATATTTTAGTCTACTCTTGTGTTTTCTACATGGAAAATCTAATATATATGTATCAGCACAAAAGTACAGCATAAAGTCACCTTTCATCTTCATGTCCCAAGCAGTACTGATGGGCATCTGAAAAATTTAGAGAATTTAAGTAAAGCTTGTTTTCATATTAAAGCAGAAGAATTTGTTCAAGTGGTCAATAATTCTTTTAACTGTTAATTTATTATTTTCCACTGGAATGACAATATGATCTGAAACTTTACAGGCAGTCCAATCAGAGGCACTCAATTACTAGTCCTAAACTCAGGACCAGAATTGAGATTATACACTGAGATAAAAAGACAGTAGTATATATCAAATAAATGCATGCAACATAAGAATATAATACAAAACCTTCAAGATAGTCAATGTGCAATATACAAGTTCAAGTTATATATAGAGAATCAGCATCAAGACGTATCAAGGGAATCACTAAAGACAGCAAAAAGCTATCAATATGAAAAATCCTCAGCTTTCACATGCTTTCCGGTCATGAATATTTGCTCACTGAGTTCCTCATCTCTGGTCTCTACTGCTGTGAGTGTCTTGGTGAATAACTAAAACTAATTTGCTTATCTCAATACTTCAATATAAACATACTATATATCTTCTAGATAATATATGTGTTCTAGACATGACATGATATGGCAGTTATATCTTTTTAAAATTATCATTCACAGTTATAGATTAACAATTCCTTTCAAAACTATTTCATATGTATAGGAAACAAGTTTTCACACTGAAATAGGCCACAATTTTTTTCTTCTTCTTCTCCTTCCTGTTAAGATGGACAAAATTTGTTATTTTTAGCTGTTGAAATTTTTGTGTTCTATTCAAGTCAATGAAATTTTCGAGTATTTTGCTTCCATCTGGAATCATCTTCTAATTAGCAATAACACTGGAAAACATTCTTTGATTTCTGTTTTTATCTTATTTTAAGCCATTTGTGCTATTCAGCTGCAAGACTGAATAAATTAATTACAGACAAAAGTATTTCCATTACCCTTGTTAACTTTAATTTCAGCTCTGAATGGAGCCTGCCTACTTACTTGCAAATATGAGCATTATAAACATATACACACACAAACACAAACACAGACACAGACACACACAAATGATAATAATCTGTTGGTATGAAACATATCTATGTTCCAGGTATTAATGTATTTTGTGACTTTCCCAGAACTACTTGACCCTATAGCGGTCTATGATCTTTACAAGTTACTTTAATTTGCATGGAATTTGACTTCCAAAATGCCATTTTAAGATGACCATTTGCCTCTCAGAGGAAGAATCATCCAGATGTAAACAGACAGGCAACACAGCTCTGATCTAGGTTTAGGCCAAGTAGTATACCAGATTTCTGTCCAGTTCCTCTGTAAAAATCCTAAAATTGTAAATAACATTGCATCTTTGTAGTTGTTCAAGCACTCAGAAAAGAAGCGTCAAGTGTACTGTGAACCCTGGTGTAAAACTTCTGTGCCTCTGTTTCATTTCTGACTGTGGTTTTCCTGGATGAGCAGGAACTCCAGAAACTATATGAGGAAGAGGGCTGATCCTATCAAAATGGAAAAGGTCCTACTGCCTTCACTTTACTCAGCTGCAAGTCCTCACATCCTGCTCCAAGAGGTGCACTTCTTCTTCTACATCAGTACCAGCGCAGTCGTTTCAAGGAAAATTTGTTTGGGAAAGTACTGGCCAAGGGTTTTGCTCCCCCTCTTCCTGTATGAGCATTTGTTCATTGCACACAAAGATAGTGTCACCTGTTTCATTAGGCCGTTGTAAAAGTGGCCTAGCCTATAACATTTTGCTATGCTTCCTGTGGAGAATCTGTTTACAGAGACTCTGAACTTCCCTGAAGGCAGTGACACACACAGCTGTGCACTTTATATCCTGTGTTCTTTCTGGTCAGTTCTCTTCTGCTAAAAGACTGTCAGACATTTTGCAGGTCTGTTGGTATTCCTTTTTTCCCCCAATTTATCATTAAATGTATGTAAATCCTCATCTCTGGCATATATTCTTCTTTCAGGTAGAAGATTATAACCATGATTACATTTCAATGAAAAGATCAGCATCAGAAAACATTACTTATACATTCCCGCTTTATCTTCCTGAACTGTGCCAGTGTCTTTAAAAGGAGGTGTTTCTTTCCTGAACATATTGATAAAAATTGTACATTGCAATGCATCTATTGATTGAGGTGCTTAAGTATATGTGAAATAAAGAATGGAAGTTATATATTAGTCAGCATTAACTTCCTAGAACTGTGAAAAAAGGGAATGTAGCACCTCAGACAGCCTGAAATATTCAGTAATATTTGGTAAATGTCTGCTACAAAAGCACCATCATGTCTTGCATCTGCTACTCATTTCACATCTCTATCAGTTAGTTATATTATAAACTGCTCTGGAGTGACCACATTACAGTTACCATAATAAATAAAACAGTTATCTGATTGATTCAGTTTATCTTTTCCAGGGAATTCAAGAAGTGCTAATGGTGCTGCTGCCAGGCTCCAATCCTGCCTGACTGTTATGGGGTTTATTCATTTCACATACCTAATTCACTTGATAAGTTGAACTGTTATTTTATTCTTGGATAGTCGCATTTACTAGCAATTAGCAGTGGCTGTTAAAAAAATAAGTGGGAGAAATTTATATTATTTGATAAAAGCAAGGGAGGATTTTTGGCACAGAGAACCTCTCATCAAACTATTATCTTGTCAGCTTTCCAAGTTGAGACAGAGCCACAAGAGCAATAGAAAGATTTAAAATTAAATATTTATTTCAAACTACACAAAAATAGTAAGCATATATGCCACAGCAGAGGACAATAACAGTTTTATTTTTCTGTCCTGAATATTTGCATATATTCGTGATGTTATTAATGGGACCGCCTAAAAATGGTCATTCTACAAGATGGAATGGTATCTCAGTTGCTCATTAGTATTGCATTATACATCACAGCTTCTGAAAGGGAAAAAAATGAGCCCAAATATTTCAGAAAGTTAATAAATTACTTTTCAGGAAACCTGCATGCTCAGCATCTTTAAGAAAGGGTCCATTGTTGGTAATGCTATCTAATATGCATTAAATTTGTAGGCAGATCAAACAGTGAAAAAGAATAAACTCAAGAAATAATAGAATATGTGGCAAAAATAATAAGAACATAAATTGAATGTTAAATCAGAAAAATAATTCAGGCATCCCAGAAGTTTCATCGTTTAAAATTCATTCTTGAAACCAGTGAACACTAGATACCATGATTTTTTACTGGTTTGGGCTGCAATAGAGCTTTTTTTCTCTTATAGGGGGTTGGATGGTGTTATTTTTGTATTTGTGACCAAAATAGTGTTGGAAATATACCAATATTTTAGTTATGTCTGATCAATGTTTGCACAGAATCAACTTCTTTCACTATTTATCCAATTGCTCTGCCTGTGACTAAGCTGGGGTTCACAAGGAGTTGGGAGGAGACAGAGCCAAGATAAATGACCCCAACTGACTGGAAGAGTATCCAACAACATGTCATAGAATCATGGAATGGTTTGGGACCCTAAAGATCATCTGGTTCCATAGGCAGTAAAACCTTCCACTTGACCAGGTTGCTCAAAGTTCCATCCAACTTGGCCTGGAACACTTACACGGATGGGACATCCAGAACCTTTCTGGGCAGCCTCTGGGTAAAGAATGCCTTCTTTAGTCCAATCTAAATCATAGAACCACAAAATATGCTGAGCTGAGAGGGATCCACAGGAGGGATTGTGGAGTATTTTGTTTTGCTGTTTTAAAGGTAAAAAACCCCAAACTATAAGTAAATATCCACAGATCTACATGGAAATTCTGTACCTGATCTTATTCCAGCACGTAAAAATTTGGAAGGTTGGAGGAACGAAATTTGGAGGAAGTAAACCTTTTAGAATTTCCACAATGTTTCCATTGTTATATATCTCTTGTAGCAGATCTTACCTTGAAAAGACACAGTGGTATTCTCAAACTGGATAAATCATACTTCCATGACTTGCAGAAAGACAAAGGCATCAGGAAGTAAACTGTAGCTACTTTAGTGCATCCAGTGCACCTATTTCTGCACAAAAACCCACATTATATGGTGGGGGTGGGAGGAGGGGCCAGAGACAACACACTAAACATAAATCCCAAAATAATAAAAATAAAATAAAATAAATCACACACACACAAAAACATCACCCCCTACCCAAGAAACAGGGTGTGTACATGCCCATAAGTCTGTGATGGTGCGAGGCAGTTTGGATACAGGGGAGCAAGATATTCTCTTCAGGCTATTGTAATATATATTGTAACTAGCTCTAATATGTTTTATGTAGGTCACTGACAGAAGACAATGCTCTAATTCCTGTATAATTTATAAACCTTTCTAACAAAGCTCTCACTTAAAGACATACATGTAAACCAAACCACTAAAGAAATTCTGAGGTTTGTGGGGAGCAGATAGGATGATATCGGATGATATTCTATTTTTATCAGGAATCTAACAGGCCTGTAATACTTCCTCTTCCATTAACACTAATAAGACTATTGAGTATACTTTTCCACAAGGCTCCAGCTGCTTGTAATTTTTACAGCTCAGCTGTGGACCAGCTCCCTGTAGCTCAAGTGGAAATAGTGACCTATGAATATAGAAAATTCCTCCCTACTGTAGTGATGAGCACTGATCACCAGTAGTGATCTCTCACTACTGAGGGATCAAAGAAACTTTTACTTATTCTCTATCGTTCAATTTCATTTGTACTGAGCATAGACATTTAGATTTTTTCATTAAGTTTGCCAAGTTCCTTTCCATTTTCTCTTTTTATATTGTGTGCTAGTGAGCCTTGAAGGACATTCCCCAAACAACTAACATTATTTTCCCTTTCAAAATGCTTAGCACGTTTGATATATTAAAGTGAAAATAACCCTGAAAAGAAATTACTCTTAAACCATTAATTTCCTGCATTTTATTTCTCAGAAGCACATCTCTTCCAAGTATCAACTTTCTACACTCTTCTTTATCAGGTATCCTAAATACATTCAAAATTTAATCGTTTCAGTTATGACTTCTTGGGGGAAAATATAGGTGCTTGTATAATACACTTCATTACAATATTGATTTGCAACAATTTCACAGAGAGAGAGAGAGAGTAATCTGATCTGCGTTAATCTGTTTACTGCCTCAGGCTGCATGCATAGAAGAACTAGACTCCCAGACCACTTTGGTGATATCCTTACAGGCAGAAAAAGCTTAAAGATAATACTTTGCTTTCTCCAAAGAATTTCAGTTGGACAGGAAACCTTTTCTTAAAATAGATATTCTATCTAATGGCAATTCTGTAAGGATGTATGCCAACACTTCATAGCAATTTAGTAAGGAACATGTAAGATTTGGATTTATGCAATATACTTTGGACTTTTCCAGAATATTGCTAAAGACTGGGATCCAAATTCTGCCTTTAAACGACATGAAAATTTTCAAGATCAGAGGCTTCATATCTCAGTGTATAGGCATTATTTCTACAAGCAGAAAGCATCTCTGGTTTCCACCAAGATGTTACTTCAGTGCAATTCCAGTTCTGACAAAAAATGGGGTAACTTCACAACTAATGATGTGAGATGCTTGGATTTCTGCCACACTAACATTTTGCTGAATATGCCTTTTTTCCTCTGATCATAGTGTAAGTCTATATATACAACTGAGAAAAAGAAAGTAATATTGGTCTGTACACTCCCAGGCTTCCATAAACGAGTAATTGATAATGTTAAAAAAGCTGTACTGTGATGATCTAAGCTTCTTTTCTCTATAAGGCAAGTCATAACATTTCCATTAAATAGATCCAATTTAAAAAAAAGAAAAAAAACAAAAGGAAAACCTAATATTGATTTAAAATTATCATTGAAGAATTTTTAGCATTACTAGAGACATTTATTCAGGTTTCATTTCATATTGCCAAAAGAGAGGCCTGTAATAAAAATTAAAAAATATATTTATAAGGATATAGTTACTATTTCCTAGCCTTGAGCCTAAATACAAATGACATAGCAAAAAAAATACGGAAGAATTTTGTAACATTTTCATTGTATAGCCAGAGGTGAGTTACTGTCCTGGGTTTGGGCCCCCTCAGTACAAGAAGGACATTGAGGCACTCATGTGTGTCCAAGGAAGGACAACAAAGCTAATGTCAAGAAAGCAAAAGTTGCGAGGACGCTGGGGTTATTCAGCCTGGAGAAAAGAGGTTCAGAGTTGTAGCAAGGTAGGTGTCAGTCTCTTTTCCCAAGTAACAAGCAATGGAACAAAAGGAAATTACCTCAAGTTGCTCCAGGGAAGGTTCAAAATGGATATAAAGAAAAATTTATTTGCTGAAAGAGCTGTCAGGAATTAGAACAGACTGCCCAGGGAAGTGGTGGAGTCACCATCTCTGGAAGTATTTTGTAGCTATGTAGATGTGATACTCAGGGACATGGTTTAGTGGTGGACTTGGTAGTGTTAGGTTTGAAATTGGACTCAATGATCCGAAAGACCTTTTACAACTTAAATGATTCTATGATTCTAAGTTCTAAGCATTTTATGTGAGTTTATAAGCCACATGAACTCCAAAGGGGAAAAGAAATATACTTGTACTTAGGAGCAAAACAAAAAAAACAAAAAAGGAAAAAAAATTCCGACAAACATAGCCAAAAAGTACTCCAAGCAGGCAGAGCATTGTGCAGAATACATTAAATGGATGATGGCAAAACCAAAAACCAAGACATGCCTTATCAGGAGCATAACTTCAGGAGTGAGGGTGACTGCAGCATAAAAACATCAGTCATAAAAGAGGAAAATTGGAAAAGAAAGAGAACAAACTGACCTCTCTTCAAGATTCAGTTATTAAACATCTCAAGTCTGATCACCTCTGTGGTTTAGAGCCACAGCCATCACAGCTAACTATAAGTGTTGAGTGTGTCAGTGCAAAGATACCGGTTCCAGGGTATGATATATTGATAGCTGATTCAGAGTATAAGTGAAAAAACCAGCAAGTTTTTCGTATGAAGCAATGATGATTAACAATATATAATAACTAACAGTAGCTAAGTTAGAAAAGTTTTCTTTTACATTTCAGAACTGGACTGATTTTTCAGTCTTCAAAGCCTTCACATCTCAATGATGTCTATATACATATATTCCATTGTGGAATTCAGATTATGCTTGCATGCAGTTGTCTGTCTGTTAGTGTCCACACCCTCACTAGGTGTCTGAATGCCAATCATAACATTTAGTCAGTGAATTGTTACCACTAGATTCTTACTTAAATGATTCTACTTCCTTAATTGACTGTATTGAATATATATCTGTTGATTACAATGACTCTTTGTTTTTTGGCTCTTAATGACCCTGTGGTTATTTGTATGCCACTGTCTGACTGGACTGTGTTACAGATTTTGCGTTTAGTTGCCCAACTAGTGCCATTTTAAAGAGACAAGAAGGTGAAAGACATATGGAGCAGGCAAGTAAGACTCAAACTTTTAAGAGATCTGTACTTTTAAAGTTGAAGCCAAAGGTCAGGTGCAGTATCTTAAGCCATTTCAAATAATAGTACAGGCCTGTTTAGGCCATTGTCTCATTGATACAGTCTTGGTTTGTTTGCAGTGAAGTCTGATTTTATCCATCTTATGTTTCAATCTAACCTTCCTGGAATGTACAAATCCTTGTCAGTCAATCCTATAATATACCTAGATCTTTAGAAACAAATGTGATCCAGAAACAAAGCTATTCCAGCTGAGAGAACAGAAGAAGATATGATTGGGAAATGTTCCCCTGTGGCATGACAGATGAATCCAAAACAAAATATTTTCAGAAATTTATATAAAATCATCCTTATTTAAACATTTTTCCCATTCCCTGTGTCATGGACTTCTTATCAAGAATAATATGTTCTTGTAATTTACTACACCATGTGGTCATCTGGAGATTTTCTTATTGTCATTTTCCTTATTTTTTTTTTTTTACATGGAACATATTCAGTAGAAAGAAAAGTAGCTAAGATGTTTCTTCTCTATGAAAGGAATGTATATTTTTACTTGAGAGTAGTTTATGCAACTTGAATCTTTTCCAACTTCTATGCTTGTATTCAAAACAAAGTCTTTTATTTTTAATGTAAGGATTTCTAGTGATGTGATTTTTTTTTTAATTTATTTGATTTATAAAATCACTGAGACTAGAGATTGAAAGATTCACTATTCTTCTGAAATGGTGAACATGGCAAAGCCACTTTTACTCTTGAAAAAATGATAATGCTTCACTCCCTATAACATGAATTATACATTACAGAATGCAAGTTACATTAGATCATGTCAAAGCAGATAGTTTGACATACATAAAGTCTTTACCAGCTTGCCATTTAGATTAAAATCAAAAACCTTATTCTTACTGTAGATAAAGCCCAATAGATGGAATTATATTCATCATGTTAAAGTACCTCTCTTATGTGAGATTTTCATTCAAACTATGCTGAAAGCACTCTACCATTTTCTTTGACACTTCATATAAACCATGTCTTCCAAGAAATTTCTATTTTGTTAGATCTTCTAGAAAACTCTTCCACTGAATATATTCCTTTACCCCTCTTTTTAACAAAAGACATCAGATAAGAACATGGGAAATGGAAAAAATCTCAAAATCTAAAGAACATTAGAAACAGATATCTTATGTATTTCACAGTAATAGTGAGCTAGGAAATAAAAAAAAATGGAAATCAAAGCTTATTGCTGGCTGCAGAAGTGTTCTTTTGTGCAAATAATTGGTATCTTTCTTCACTTTTTTTTCTCTAATTCCAGGAAATTACTGTCTTTTGCTTCATTTCACGGAAGAAAAAACACAACAAAATTATGCAGCTCAAAATTTGATAGTAGAATATAATGCTCTGGGCCATAGTATATATTTAATGACACGCTGAGTATACTCAATAATGTATGCATGTTGGAAATACCTGACAAGCTCTCCTCAGCTGACCAAAGTTCTGGGCAATTCAGTCAGTCCACACTACTGTCTTATAGTGAGAGAGCTAAAGCTTTTTATAAAAATGATGTAGACAGCCTTGTTAATATGTGGACTAACCTCTCTTCATTCTCAAGTACAGAGCTGATTCCAGTTGGGCTGTCTCACTACTCTCATGAATGGTGATGGTGGAACACAGGATGTTTAAGGAGGGTTTTAATAACACTATTTTAAAAAGAAGCAAACAATTTTTTTTTTAAATCTACTTTTGCTTGCCGTATGCAGGAAAATCTGTGTTGAATAGTAATAGACAGCATTCTTGGAAGCCTGCTGGAAAAGCTTTATGTACAAAAATAATTGCTGTTAGATTTTTCTGTGGGGACATACTGAAGAGACATTGAAACACAAAATTTCCCAGACCTCTTTAATGAAAGCTAACTTGGAGATTAACGTGCATTTGTTTCTTGATTATATTAGAACTGTCACTCAAAAAAAAAAAAAAAGGTATCAATAAAGTTACTTTGGAGAGGAATATGCTGCTGTCCATGAATTGAATTGTTCAATCAAATGGCATTCACTCTCTGATCTCATTTTAACTTTTTCTGTCCCAGTTGTTTCCCACATCTGTTCACAATACCTTTCTGGACTTATTTACCCCACTTTCATTTTAAAAAACTCTGGACATTTTCCTAAACCAATTCTGTAACATTTCTTTCCTGTAAAGGAAGGGTAAAAAAAAACAACAACAAAAACCCTGAATTATTCTCCTCCTCATTTTAAAACATGTAGAGAAATCCAGCAGATGCAGGATCTGGCCATTAGATATTTTTCATATGATTTTCTTTTGAATAGCATTTTCAAAATTTTTTACAACTCAGATATTTCTCTTGAGTCTCCCCATTCTCTCACAAGTCTGACATTCAAAGCATTTATATGATGAAATAAAATCCATTAAGTAAATCTGTTAGCATGACACTCTCCAGACTGAACAGTTTATGTTCGTATAATGAGCCTTGAGTAACTAATGGAATGAAAACAGCTAAGAAAAGAGTTCGTCCATATATTTTACAGATTCGGCATGCATTCCTTTCCTTATCATTAGAGTTTTGGCTTTCAGGATGTGCTATAAAGTAAAAGGAATAAAAATGCACACATTCCTCAGAGGAAACATTTCCTCACCAGAAAAAATAAAGACAAAAAATTAGCTCCTCTGGCTTATAGGACTTCCGTGACTTCATTTGCAAGAGCCTGTGGACACATACTGTTTTATGTGCCTATTACAATTGCATAACACTAATATACGTATTAGAGTATAGATTGCCAGAATTGTTTACCTTCCACAAGGAATTAGTTGTTTGCCTACCAGTGCCTGCAGCTGGGGGAATGTGAAAAATGGCAGCCTTCCTGTTAAATGATGTATGAATGAATAAATAGGATGACAATCACTAACTCTGAATGGGTTTCTTGCTGCACAGAGAAATGGAAAATAGTGAGGTGAGCTGAAAGTGAACTAACCAAAATGTTCAGTCCTAAATTAGCATTGTCAGATTATTTGGAAGTGCTCAGTTGTATGGGTATTTCAAACAACTTAACTTTCTAAAAATATTTTCTTCTCCAACCGGTCTGAAAAAAATTCTGATCTGTGGACACTGCAGAAAGGCATTCAATTTTTTTCCAATAAGTCTTTGATGAGTCTGGCCATCCCCTTAAAACAACAGCACTTTTTTATCTCTATACTGGCCTGTCTCCTGCGTATCAGATTAATGAGCCATATAACATTGGGAAAGAAGTGTATCACTTTATAATCAGTGTATGAAAAGTGAAAAGGAGGAGAAAACAATTGCAACAAATTTGGAGAATTTATGATACAGGACAATGAATTAGAAAAGAAAAAAGAAAATACACCTAGTCAATGCTGAGGTGTAGCCCACCTGAGTGGAATTTACTTGTTTTATGGATGAATGGAAAGTCATGGTAACTTGTTACAGGCACTTAGTGATTATTCTTCCTCATTTTATTATTTTCACAGTACGTTACACATACAAGAGATAGAATATTTTTCACATGCTAGCAACCTGAATATATATAATCAATTGCTCTATATTATTTTTTCTTCCTTGCAGTAAAATGAAAGAGGAAAAAAAAAAACAGGAATAGAAAAGCAGTGCTTCCATAAACAACTGTTAACCTGTTTGATTTGTGCTTAGCACAATAATTCAGATCAGCTTGATAGATTAAATACATCATAAGATTTAAAAAATGAAAGACAGAAAATCAAATTCATATAAAATCAGATCATATATTGACAAATCCAAAGAATGGTGTTACCACCTCATCTGGCAGACAAGAGGAGCAAGAAGCAAAGCAATAGAATGCAATTGATGCAGCAATAAATAATTCTAGAAAGCAATAAGACAATGATTTTTTTTTTCAATTTTGAGCCTTTTAATAATGCTAGAAGGAAAACATGTGAGCAGAAAGGGTGAGACTAAATTGGTCAATGTGTCCTTACTCAGGTGGACCAAGCAATCACAGTATTTCACTGTTAAAGGTGGCAAGCATACCTTATTGCCTTAACTGTCTGGGCCTTCTTATTCTTCAGTATCAATGGAAGGACAAATAGAAGCCCCACAGAGCCATGTCAGCTGCTTTTTCGGTAAGTGACATATCTTAATGATGTTGCAATACGTGCCATTCATTTAGTGGCAAGGCTCTCTAAAGAGCTATCTTAGAACCCATTGTGATGGTGTCTCTCGTATAAGTGAAGAGCTTTGTTAGAATATACGGATGTTTAGCACAAGAAATGAGAGGATGGAGACAAAGGAAACTATTCTTGGCACTATCATGTTCTCATTTTGGTCCTCAAGTATTCAAGAGAGGTCTTCCATTACTGCATTCACAGTGACAGCCCTGTTTATTACCTTCTGTTTAAGGTTTATGTATCTGTATCTTGAATGTATATAACAGAGCTATACACTGTTAGTTATTGTAGATAGCACAAAAGCCTTGTTTACAGTTCAGTTCAGTTAATTAGATTGATACAAAAACTTTTATAAGATTAAAAAATGTCTTTGCCTACTTCCAAAACAAAAAGGTGCATGTCCCTAAGTTTACACTTGAAACGAAGGTTTACAAATTATACTAAATACACTTGAAGGTCAGAGGAGATGAAGCAGGTTTGAAAAATTTTTTTAAAGTCTTAGTTAAGTTGTTTTCACATTTCCATATTATTCCGATGGAAGATGATTTCTAAACCCACATTGTCATAGCTCACAGGCTGTTAAGTTTAACAAATCACAACTCCCTACAACCTGTTTTTTACTTGAACATCCTACAGAAAGATGAATAACTTCAGAGTACTAAAGAGTGCTACTCTAATTAGAAGAACTCCATTAAAGCATGGTGACCTACTCTTCCTGAAAGTTAATTCAGTGTTGACTAGCTTTGAGAATTTTAGCCAAATTATTTACAAGACTGTATTTTATATTTATGCATTTGGCAATTTGTTTACTTCAAAATATGGATGCTTGGGATGATGCTAGGGGTGACTGAACTGTTAAAATTTAATACTTTATTAGTATAAGCTCTTTATTTCTTTTCACAAGGTCCAAAATCTGCCTCCTTCACAGTATTAAGATAATGTGCATGAAGTTTTTAGTCTGCATATGTGTCATGTTCCAAGAATTCCCCCATCTCTCTGATACCTCCACTTACAAAGCCGGACACTTGCTATTCCAAACTGCAGTGCTCTTTCTGATTTATTATTTATTTTCTTGTGTTTTTACTAATTATTTTCAGTGCAGAATGGATGAGAATGTTTGTATTAGAACCGTGCAAACACAAACTAATATCTATCCAAAGCAGTAGTAGTAACCTATATATAAATATATATTATTATAATTCATAGTAAAATATATTGAAAGAAAATAGAAGAAAAAAGCTCTGCTAAAAGACAACTATGTGTAGCTACTTTGCAAGAAAGATTACTTGGAATTTTTTATTAAGTCAATTTTTGTTTTGGTTTGGCTAAACAAATTTTTTTCTCTTAAAGAAATTCAATATGTTAGCAAAATATCCTGTGGTTTGAGATGGTCTTTAGAAACAAGAGGCAAGGAAAAAATCTCAGAAAAAGTAGTATTAAAACCAAGAAACTAGCAGAGATGTTAATGACTAGATCTAATTTCTGGGTTTTGTTTTAGAGTGGTTGTCATAGCATTGATTTAACTTTGATTAAATACTTCAAAACATTTTGACACGCACTTGCAGATAAGCCACATGCTTCAATGTGAAGAAATAAACATAACAGATTGTGTTACTCCTGTGTAACATGATCCAAAGCCTATTGAGGTAAAGGAAAAATTGGTACTGGCAATGGACCAGATTCTTATATTTATCAATCTGAATGTCATCTTGGTATTATTATTTGTAAAGAATTCACTGTATAAAAGATCAAGAGACACATTTTCACTGTAAAATTTCAATATTACCACGAACACTTGAAATTTTACAGTGGAATATGGAGTTAGGCTTTTGTTATTCTATTTACAAGAAAATGTGTTTACAGTGCATGAATCAAAATAAAGAGACTCTGCAATCCAAAAATGCCAGAAATCTGCCTGATATTAATAAGAATATTACCAGTGTATGGAATAATTGACCATGTCCTTTGTACATTTTCCTTATGGATGACCATCTAAATCAGTACGTAATACTGAAACTGTATCAAGGCATAAGATTCTGCATTTCTGTTCATGGACTCATATTATTTTGGATTGTTATAGCATAAAACATTAAAATGTGAAAGGATAATTCACCTTGAAAGTCAAAACCTGTGCCTATCTTGATTTTTTAAAAAGAATCTGAAATTGGAATGTATCATTATCCAGTGAATCTTAATAGCACTCAGTTGATGTCTAAGTACAAGAATTTCCACTTCTTCTTGAACACCTTTCTCCTTCTATAATATATTTTAATATTTGTGTTTTCAGATATAAAATTTCTATGAGCAACATTTTCAGAGGATCATGAAACACATGAGCTTAGAAATATTTGTACTGCTGCTGGATTAGGTGTTGAAATACCTTCGATGGCTCAGATCAAAGTCCAACAAACTTTTCTTGACACTCAATGCCCAAAGCCCTATAGAAGATAACTTTATCTACATTCAAGCATGCAAACCCAATACATTTGTCATTGCCTTACTCTGATTTGATTGGTGATAAATTAAACTAATTTTCCAGATTTTAATCTGTTTTGCCTGTCATGGTAATTACTGAGTGATCACTCCCTGTCCTTATCTTGACCCATGAACCTTTTGTTATATTCTCTTTCCCAAGTCCCATTTAAGAGGGGAGAGGTAGAGTGGTTTGGAGGAAACTTGATGTCCAGTTAGGATCAGTCCACCACAGCCATACAACACAACTGAAGGAGCAATTTCAGATGGAGATGAACTGTTATTATTCTTTCTTATTTCTTTTAGGTATAGGATTTTCTTTTTCTTTTTATGTTTTTTTTCCTAACAGGGAACTGAGATTAAGCAAGTGAACTAAATTCAAAACATAAACTTGTGAGAGATATGGTAGTTGAACAGAGGACCAACTTCTTAAATAGTACCTGAATTACACCAAGTGCTCTAAAATTTTGTCTTAAAATAAATATTTCTATCTGGAAATTAGTTTTAAAATTTTCATATTTTTCTAGATTTAAATTAAAAAATATTTTGAGTAATTGCTTTCCTGCTTACTTTAGCCCTGTAGTTTCTCTCTTTCACAGATTAGAATAAAAAAAAAAAAAGAGAAATGTAGGCGTTTCTTCTAAAATTTACACCTTTCATGCCTATTTCAAAGGAATAGGTTTTCTTACTTCTACCATCATAGATTACCATGTTTCTCAATAATTTACTAATTTCAGTTGACCAGATACAAGCAGTTTTAAAAATTGTTATATTAAGATAGTGCTAATAGCAGAATACTCAGGCAATTAATTCTTTTGTTCCTGTTTAGATATTTTTGTGTCCATCATATGCTTAAAAACTTATTATATGTTGATTAACAAAATATCTTTGCCACGAAAATTATAACATGATTATAATGTTTTGTTCTGTTTCCTGGACTTGTCTGTTACTTTACAATGAAACAAAACCTGAAGAAATAATAAGTTGCTGAAGTAAATGTGTTTGACATTCAAACTGGTCTCAAGACGATATTCTTCTTTAACACCTGGTAAAGATTTTCAATGTGAATAGTTCATAAGAGATTCTCACATTTATGCTCTTATTTAGTTTTAGTTTCCTCCATTGACATTAATTAAATTGTCCCCAACTCAAAAAACCTTGGTGATTTAGTAAGAGAATACAGCGGCAGACAGATGGAGTTTCTGTTGTTCTTTGAATTTTTGTCCCTGAGTACTTTGCACCAGAATTCATACAAAAGTCCCACAAACTCATCCTGTTTCTGTAGATTTAAAGGTAAATATATTATATGAAATCCAAAGATTCTATTTTAATTTTAAAAAATACTTAATATTGTGTCTGATGCACTGAATAAAAATCTTTAAATGTGTCACCTATACAATAAAGTAGTACGCAGTTTAAACATCTGCAGTTAGAAACATAATTATTCATTTGCATTTAGTTTAACTTTGAATCCTCGTGTTATATATGTCTTTAGTTAACAATCTATGTATTGGCATATCTTTTGGTTTTGCTAGAGTGGTGTTTGAATTGGAGTATTTGGGGAGAATTAGTAAGTAGGTCTTTTTGAATGAACACCTCAGTGAGAAGTAAAAAAAAATTATAAATCTGCATTCATCTTGACAAATATAGCTTTTGTTATATCAATAAGAATTTTTTGCATGTTTAATTTTGCATCTGAGAATTAGGGAAAGGGTCTTTATTTGAGGTAAACTCTAAACCTAAATGCTTAAGAGATAACAGACAAGCCAAAAAGTACACAAATGGGTTTAAATATTTCTTTCCCCTTTTGATTAAAATGAACAGTGATAAAAAATAATAGATCTTTGGTGAAACTTTTCGGTGTTCTTTCAAGTGAAAACACAACATTTTGGTTTGACAAATAATATCTCTTTCTGAACACCCAAGTACCTATCAACAGTCAGAGGTCGTTGCCTTTCTGTCCAGGGTTGTAATTGTACAAGTTAATAAAACAGACTAAAATCTGCTATCTGAACCTGAGTTACAGCAACCTGAGCCAGTTTGTCCAACTTTCTTCCTCCCATAAATAGGTTCATCAGTACTGTCCATGACAGTAAGTTCTTGGCTCACAACATCTCTGACCATACCTGTCCATTGCCTAAGAGACTGTTTTTTAGCATGGAGAAAAAGCATGTTAAGGAGAAGACTCATACTGAAATGTGCTAGAGAGCTGTACAACAGAATTTCATTTGAGTGCCAGTCCTACTTAAGTCGTTATTCCAGGCTTATGGATCAGGCTGTCTCACCAGACAAGTATTCTGTAATGTCTTCCAATGGATAGGAAGATGCAGTGATGTATGGGGAGAGACCTAACCTTCTCAGACAGTCTGACATGAAAAGAAATATGAAAAAAAAAATGAAGCTTGACAATTCAGTGTTCATTGAGCTTATCCAGGAACTTATGACATCCTTCATCACACATTAGAACATACAGAAGTTTTCTATCTCCTATACCGGTTATTATAAAAATCATTTAACACAAATGATGGTCTCTATCATTTTAAGACTGCCAGTACTCTGGCATTCAGTTTAGGAGGACAAATGGATGTGATATTGAAAGACATAATTTTTTTAAAATTCAGCTTTGGTGATGAAAGAGTAGTCTGACATATTGAAAGGACTTTGTTATTAGCATGGTTTTTTCTCTTGTATTTTGTCTAAAAGCTAGGAAGGCTCTGAAGAACATTCACCACCTATGGACTTCAGATTGGATAAAATGTGCCAAATTATCAAACTAGAGGCAGGGCATAATTTGTCTAGACCATAGATTACTTTAGTGTTAGGTTGTTATACGAGCCAAAGTCTGTTACTCAAAAGGAATGCTGCGAGTAGCTTCTGCAAGCAATTCTAATACCTTAGAAGCAGAGGCATCAGGCAAATTTTCTATACCTATCCTATTTTGCTCTTTGAGTTTAGTTCTAACATGTTTAGATCATTTATGCTATAATTAATACATTTCAAATACTTTAAATAAACTTGATGATAAAAATTGTTAGATTTCACTTTTAAGCATACTTTGTATCTCAAATCCAGAGCACATTAAAAAGTTGCACATGATGAGTAGTGTCATAAAATATTTAAGCATGTTATCAGTTGTAGCAATGTGCAGGATTCGACCACATTCTACCACATGTATAGACTTTCCAGGAGAGCTCGAAGCAAATTAATATAACCTAAAATTGCCTTAAAATCATAGAGTCATCATAGAGTCATGGACTGGCCTGGGTTGGAAAAGACCTTAAAGATAATCTGGTTTCAACCCCACTGCCATGGTGAGGGAACCTTCCACTAGACCTTCCGCTAGACAACTCAGTGCTCCATCCAGCCTGGCCTTGAACACTTCCAGGAATGGAACATCCACAGCCTCTGTGGGCAAACTGTTCCAGCACCTCAGCATTCTCATAGTAAAGAATTTCTTCCTAATATTTAACCTAAACGTACTGTCCATCAGTTTAAAGTCATTCCACCTTGTGTTATCACTAGTTATATGTCCTTGTAAAAATCTCTCTCTCTTCATTGTAGACTCCTTTCCGGTACTAGAAGGACATATTAATGTCACCCTGAAGCCTTCTTTTTTTGAGGCTGAAGAATCCCAACTCTCTCAGCCTCTCCTCATATGAGATGTGCTCCATCCCTCTAATTATCTTGATGTCCCTCTTCTGGGCTCACTCCTACAGGTTTATGTCCTTCCTGTGCTGGGAGCACCAGAGCTGAATGCAATATTCTAGGTGGGATCTTATGAGAGTGATGAGACCTTGTTATTAATTTGCTTTGATATTAAATGTTTAATAGTTCGTTTTCTAAGGCAAATATAGTAATTCTAAGCTTTCTTTGTATTTAATGGAGGGCAATAACCACCTTCAAATGATTAATGTTATCCTAAAACAGATCTCCAAGGGAAAGATGAAATATTCCCTAAAGGTTTTTGTTTCTGTCTATTAACTAAATAGGAGAAGTCAAAATGGTTGGCTTTGATTTGGATAACTGTCCTGGAGTGACATTATGAAGCCGCTTTATTCCTTAAGGTCTGCTTAATGCCCAGGGCTGCTGTGTCCTTAAGATGAACCCCGGGGGGTGGCCAGAGCCAGTATCGATTCAACCGAACCGGCACCTGCAGGAGTCAGTAAAAATGGCTCCGTCCAATGGCCTGGAGAGAGACAGGGGACGGAGAGACCATGGTGCTGCTCTCTGCCCTGCTCTTCCTTGAGAGCTTGGAAAAAGGGTTCTGTTTTGTTTGTTTTTTTCTCACCCCGGTCTCCCTTTCTTCCTTCCCTCCTCTCCAGTCCGGGGAGCCTGTGGAGTGGCCCCGGCAGGCCTGAGCGGTGGCCCTGGTGCCATCTCGGGGAAACCTGATATCAGCTCCTAGTAGACACCCTTTCCCTTTTTCCCCACTTTGCTTTTCCTGGTTTTACCTTATTTTAATGAATAGTTTAGGGTTTTTTGTGTTAATAAATAATTCAGCTTTTTCCCACTTTCACCTGCTGCGGTTAATTTGTTTCATTGAAGAGGGAAGGGAAACCCTTTTTTCCTTTCAGGGGGAGGTGTACCCTATCCTGGAGCGCCTGCTCCTGAAAACTTTGTCACCAAAACTGAGACAATAACTAACATTTAGACATGTAATTTTAGGTCATAGATGTGCCAAAGAATTATAGAATGCACTGAATTAATACATGATTTATGCACCCGACAGCCCTGAAAAGTAGGTAGTTTACTAATAACCAGGCTTTAACTTGGAGTCGGAATGAACACTGAATCCAAATCTGAGTATAATTTCAAACCTTTCTCAGTCAGATTATTCTAAATACTTTCCTTCTTAAAAAATAGTAATAATAAAAAAATGCAAAACTCCATATGTTTGAAAGAAATAGACAGTATGTGCCCATCTTAAAGGTGTGCTTTTGGAACCAAAGTAGCTTTTTGGTTTTGGTTTAATCCATATACTAATTGCAAAAAAAAATGTTTATCAAGATTAAAAATATGAAGGCATTTGATAGATCATCTGTGAAGAACTAATGCATAAAAAAATTCTTCAGTGGCAGAACACCCACTATTGATTACTAGCCTTGCCTATAAGCAAAAAGTGAAGTATAAACCCTCCAACCATCCAAGTACCATGTCAATACTCCTTTCACTTAAATGAACATTGTTTTAGCTGTGCAACTTGCTTTTCAGTTGCACTAGGGCTTATGTCTATCCTCCTGCCTTAAATATTTTAACATTCTCTTTATCAGACAAACTTAAAAATCCAATGGCTGCTTTAGGCAAGACAAATAAAATCAACACCACAATTTAATTACAATTGCACCAGTCATAATAGACATCATCTTTAACTGAAAAGTAACAAAACAAGACCAGCACATAAACATCAATGACACTGTCTCGATGTTAAGGTATTGTGTGAGCTGGAGGCTCTCTGGGAGCTGGGAACCTGGGCAGAGGGGACAGCCAGAGCCAGTTTCACTGCCCATCAGGAGCAGGGCAGCCAAGGGGGGGCATGGGGGGAGCACCAGGCACTGAGATCCTCTCTGGGGTTCTGGGTGGAACTCGTAGCTGGACAGGGCAGGGCTGCGGGGAGCTGGAGACCAGGATCTCTGGAGCATAGGCAAGTGGCACCAGAGAGCTAGAATGGCATTATGGGCTGTGGGTGGCTTGGCAGGACCCTCAGGAAAGGGTGGTCAGGGGATGAAATGCCTCTATTGCCCTAAGACCCCTAACATGGAGAACTAGATGTCTCCTACTTGATGGAGAACTAGTCAATTACGAAATCACTGTTTCTTGCAATACCATTCAAATAACATTCAGCTGGACAAACAGTAGAGAGGTGAAAATGGCAACATTTTATTTAAAAAGGAAAAAAAAAACCAAATACAATAAGACAATTTTTTTTTTTTTAACCACTGTATACCTCATAAACAGAGCATCATCAAAATTGACTTTGTGAAAACACTCTGTTGTTTGGACCTGTTATTTGTGTACAGCTGAACTTGTAGACAGGGAGGTCTTGTAAGCAGAAATTAATTTTAAGCAGACAGAAACAATGTGGATCTTGGAGAGTAAAGAGTGCACTGCATAATTTCATGGCCTGAACTTAATAAATATACTTGTTAACTAAAAGTTCCAGTTGCAGAACTATTCTTCAGTTCCACTGGTTTTGGTTCCCTTCAGTTACTTATATGCAAACTGACTGAAGGTAATGGAGTTGCACAAGTGAATCCAAAGGCAATACTTGTTGTGCAAAAATCTTTATTACTGGTGATCCATGAGTCAGATAGAAGACAAATAAGCTCCCAAATCCCAGACCTAATTTAAGGACTGGCAGTCAGAAAAGCATTTCAATTGTAAGCTGAATTAGTTTGATTGAGAAATTATGGTGGGGAAAAAAACTATTTAATGTGACAATACTATTTTTGTGGAGAGTTTGTAGAATAACCTTGCGCTTTTAGAATTAATCACATCCTGCTGCTTATTCCCTACTTGAAGACAAAATGCTCCATTTTGATATTACAATTGGTTGCCATAGAAATGGTAATCAAGACAAATAAAAAAAAAGTTACAATTTCTGGTGAGGCATAACCTGAGGAGCCCTTGTGAAACAAGGAATTGTCTCTCTTATATGCATCAGCTATAAGAAATGTAAAGAACAGAAATATTGTATTTTTTCATGCACACACACATTTATATAAATTAAGTTAAACAGTATATTTTTTGTTTTAAAAAACTCAGCTCCATTTAATTGCAAAGAAACAGTGATGGGGTAGCACATTGCTGTTTAAGATCCTAACCATGCAAAACCAAATTTAGAGCAGGTCTTGAAAGTGTAGCACACACACACAGAGAAAAGCAACATTGCCAACCACAAACATTTGCACAAAAAAAATTAAAAACAAACAAACAAACAAACAAAATATCTCAGTGAACCTCCCCAAATTACTATAGAACTGTTTACAATACGAGCCACAAAGGTTATCAAGTTTTTTGCATTCTCTATGTCTTTGTCTCAAAAATGAGAATATGTAGTTAAAATTTTTCGTATCATTAGTTACTACTCGGTCTTAGTAAACATTGTGGAGGAGAGGAAGAAGTTACGAAGATGTTTTTGACCTTTGTATCATCTTGAAAAATTGAATATTTATTTAAAATCTGTTGTATTTACACAATCACGAGAATAGTCTGAGTTGGAAGAGACACGCAAGAATCATCGAGTCCATCTCTGAAGTGAATGGCCCATCCAGGAATCAAACCCACGACTTGAGTGCTATCAGCACCATGTTCTAACCAATTGAGCTACTCCAGGGTCAGTGATAACTGTACCTGGCTAACAAAATCAGGTTTATACACTTTATTGGGCTAAAACAGGGCTTAAAAATTGTTATATACCCAGTATGAAAGTCAAGCAGAAACTACATATGAAATACGCCTCCATAACCTATTGCTTCTTTTGAGAGAATCATGGATTTTCTGGAGATTTTCTAAACCTTTCTGTAGACTGCAAGTGCAATTAAAAAAATAAGAGAGAGAATATAGAGGAGTCAGGACCTTCGCTCATCCTTTGTAAACTCTCCAAACTTTAGGGTGATATCCTACGATCTGTGTTTTTTCCTTGTTGTGTAAGGTACGTTTTGCTTGGGAAAAACTGAAAGACATTTTCACCCAGGCTTACCTAGCCTAATGAAGACAGTATTTTAACAGGTGAGGTTGGTTCCTCAAGCCTTACAAATGAGATATATTCTCCCTTCTCAAATGTCCAGTATAATAATGTTCATTTCTCATAGTTTTTGGCATGGGTGTACATTTCTCTTCATTACATATTCTGTTCATTGTCCTGAAAATTCTTATTTCTCCTTTTTATTATCCTCCTTGAAATAATATCTTTTTATTTCATTATTATAATGATTTCTTCTCTGGGCTACTAACACCTTCTTTTTAGCTTCCTAAGATGACAATGACAAGCTTCTGCAAAGCATATTTGAGATACATCCATTTTTCACTCCCATTTTCACATTCTCATTAGGGGGTAATGCTGAAAGTTGTGTCACTTCTTTATTCATTTATTTATTTGCTAAACCCTTCACTTGTGGGTTTGTTAAGGACTTGTTATCTTCACTAATAATTTTCCAGCTGAAATCGGAAATTTAAGCATGTAAAAGAATTGATTCGTTATAAGGGAAGACAAAAGAAAAAAAATCAGAAAACAACAAACCAAACCAATTGTCTCTGAGTGAATAACAAGCTACACTGTCTAAAAAATGTCGAATTATTCTCTGTCAGAAGCAAAATTGGTGATTAGCTCCATAAATTCAGAAAAAAAAAAATGCTGTTGATGGATACAGGTTATTACACAGTATAAGTGCCAGACAGTTTCCTAGAACAAGATATTGACTGTGTAGGATATGTTCAGACAGCAGCAGTGATGAGGATTTTCTTCAGTGAATAACTAAAATTGGTATAAATTAGTCAAAGATCTTCACTCTAGGATTCTTTTTTTCTCTTTTTAAGTGGCAAGCATGAAGCATGTTTACTAACGAAGTGAAACCTGATGACAGTCTTTTACAGATGCACCACTGGCATCTGTAAAAGTATTTCAGGACAGTAAAAATTTCTAATCTGTGAAAGTCAAAACTAAATTCTAGATTTAATTTTCTTGCCTGAAAGAAAAAGAAAAAATATTCTATTTCATCCATGATCTCTAAAACTCATCTGTTAAGCAAACCCCAGTTTTGCGAAACCTGCTTTAGATTTTATTAATAATATATTTCTTCTTTTCCCCTACTATGGCACTGTTTTTAAGACTGTATTCATACAACATGGACCATCATCCTAAACTGAGAAGGCTTGAGATGAGTCATATTATTAAATTTGTACAGATTCAGTCTCCTCTGTACATAGTTGTTGAAACTGAACAGACAGAAGAGATATTTTTATTTTCAGTTTACAAAGGTTACAGTAAAGTAGGCTACTCATTAAGGATCAGTGATCAAAAGGATTTAATGACCCTCAAGGGAAGTTTGGGTCAAAGAGACTCTCACTAATTTAGAAAAAAGTCTTCTTGGTTTTTGGATTTTACATGTCTTAAATCTTTGACCTGGTTCGAACTCACATTGACCTTCATGATCTGGTACACAGCTGTTACAACTGAAGACATGAAAAGAAAATGAAAGTATGAAAGACAGACAATATGAAAGATATGATAAATCTTGTAGATGGAGTTGTAGATAATCATTCATTTAAGTATTTTTGTCAATAAAACATTTTTCAGTTATGCAAAACCTCCCTGATTGCAGCATGATAATAAACAAGAAAAATATATTCTTTCCTGCTTTATATTTCAAGCTAGGAATAGAGCAGTGAATAAGCTCGGCCTTAACAAAACTTTATGTAGATAAAATGTTTTCGCTTGAGTCCACTTTAAAGCAAAATGGTGCTCGTAAATCCTTGTGGAATACTGATTCCTCAAAGTTGCAAAAATATTAAACATTTAACATTAGATTATGTAAGACAGAGGGATAATAGGATAAATTATATATTTCTACCACATTAAGAATAACTTTATTGCAACGATGCTCTATCTTTATTAATGTTCGTCACTATAATAACTAAATCCTGTGCAATTATTTGAAGTCTATTTAAGCAAGTCTTTCCACTTAAAGTTTTTTCCACTTATCCTGTTGTTTTATTTTTTTTACTTTAATTTCCCCCTTTTTAAAATGTGACAGCACAAACATTTGACCCAACTTAGAGGCAAGATATCCACCTGAAAAGAACTTAGAAAAGGAACCCTCTTGGATAAATCAGTGTTCCTGCTTAATTCAGCATCAAGCTGCGAAGACCTCGGTGGAAAGATATGTAAGCAAAAGAAAGATTTGGAAGAGAGATCCTTGGTAGCAGTGTTACCTTCCATATATGTCAAACTGGTACATCCTTCCCAAGGCAAGCATGGTTTGTCTTTTTGATTTACTGAAGTATCCTTTCACCTATTGATCAAACTCACAGCTAGACCTTTGCATGGCCATTGAATGACGTCCAGTCGAATGAATTTTGTTGAAGCTGTGTTGATTTAAGCAAAATTCACAGATTAATAAGATCCACTGTGTTTTATATCTGAAAAGCACAGGCCCAGGTTTTAAGTAGATTTCTGTTGTTTTGTTTTGGGGTTTGGTTTGGTTTGGTTTGGTTTGGTTTGGTTTGGTTTGGTTTGGTTTGGTTTGGTTTGGTTTGGTTTGGTTTGGTTTGTGGTGGCATTTTGTCAGTTTATTTGGGGCTTTCTCCAACTGTTTTATCTGTCTGTCAAAGAATCCTCTGTCCAACAGTTACTCAGAATCTCCATTGTAATATTCCTAGACAAAACTCTCACACACTGTAGAATTAATTAAATCCCTAGGAAAAGAGAGATGACTTTGACACATACTTTGATATACAGCAATTTAACAGCTCCTAAATTCTTTGCTATAGTCTAAGAATTTCTGTTTAAAGTTGTAAACATTCTACACAAAATCTATATGGATTCTGTAAGGACTGTATCTGTACATATAATCCATAAGACATTAAAATTCTCTGCCTAAACTTTTACATTTTAAACATGTACTTATAAGAACGATTTTAACACACTGTAATTTGCCTTTCATTTTTGAACTACAAATTGAACCTGTTGTACTGCTGTTCTGTATCTGAACATGACGTTCTGTGGGCCTCTATTAGTTTTGATGGGTTACCATGGAAACTGGAGAGAAAGAAAGAGAAGGAGAATACTTTTGTAAGCTTCACCACAGAGAGTTATATCCTCTTCCACATTTCTGAGAAAGAAATCAGTGACTGAATGACAAAAACTTATTTTTAGAGATAGACTGTAGTACAACATGTATTTTTGGCAAGATGGAAGGTATTAATGATTTATGCTGGATTTGCATTAAAAGGCTTCTGTTTTTATACTAGGACCATGAATGTCACTGATAATGGGAGTTCGAGCTGTCTGAAATTTTTATCAACCTACCTACCCAGCACAAATGGGGCATGAGAGTGAAAGATGAACCTATGAAATTGTGCTGCATGATGAGACATCAGAAGGCTGCCACTTCTGAAAAGGACCAAAAATTAATCTCCTTGTTGAAATGCTCTCATCTTACAGTGACTTTTTGGCCAGATCAATGTGGATTAAAATTAAAATAGCAATGAAAAAGTTTGTATAACGTCCAAATTTAAAATGCTATTTGACATGTAAGTGTGTGAAAAACCCCCACAATTGTAATGAAAAAAAAGAATTTTCTCAATTCTAAATACAGCTCAGAAATAAAAATTATGGGTTTTTTTTAGTGTTTCAAGCTAATAAGTATTAAAAACAAAACAACATAAGCAAACAAAAAAATACCCCCATAAACAAAAAAGATATAAAATTTTTTACGAAAGTGCAGAAATTTGACAGTGGTTTTGACATGTTAACTCTCATTACTTGCATTGGAGAAATTTGGTGATAGTTTACAAAGAACCTCATGTAGAGTGCTTAAGTAGGTGAATGCTCTAACCACTATTTTATATATGCTATATATGTTTATGCAGTATATTTTAGAGAGATGCCCTGCCTTTTTCTGGAGCTGTTACATAATTATTGAGAAAAGGTCAGCTAATTTATATCACAATTCCATATTCTTTCTGGGACTTAGTGGAACCTTTTGGTCAGCAGGTTGTACAGGAAAGAGATTATATTCATTCACTACAAACCTTCCAAACAGAGGTACAGATATATTTTTATTTTTCCTTTTTTCCCCACAGATAAGAAGAAAAGCAATTATATTGTTAAAATAAAGAAAAACAAATAAATCATCTATGGCATCCACAGCTGTCCCATCTAAATTGAACATATTATCATGTGATTAGAAATAACCACATTTCTGAATCTGAAGATTCAGATCCTCTTTCTTCTGCTACAGGATTAAACTTTTGCTAAAGATCCATGAAAAATTGCAGTATTGAGGTGCTGTGTGGGATTAGTTGCCTACAATCAGAAGTATATACATGGATGTGATCTATGGAGTGAAAACAAGTGTCAGAAAAGGGCACTTAAATTCTGCATATGTACAAATTTAACAGAGGAGTTGATTTTTTTTTATTATTTTGTCTTTCATCTTCCACTAGGCTGCTGTGGCACAGGGAATTCAGACATTCCCAGAAAAGGTAGCACAGTGGTTTCTCCATTCTTCCTTGACACAAATGTAGGGAAACAGAATGAAACTGTGGTGGCAAACAATACAAAGGAGCACTTTATTTTTTTTTCTCATGGAAGTGTTACACTTACATTACCTTCACTATGTGATCTGACAACAGAAGCATGTAAGTTTCATGTCATTGACATTAAAACCATGCCCCTTTCATATGTGCAGCACAGATGGGAAAGAAATCTCTCATCTTAAAAAGCAAATGTTTAAAATGAAGTTAAGTCCTTATAAATCCTCTTCCCTTTGTTGGATTCCTAAATCATATGATGATTTTTGCAGATTCCTTTCCGACACTGGAAACATTTGGTATTCTTTCGAGATTGAAGCCTCTTGAGAAACTCTAGATTCCTTCAGCAAGCAAAGCCCTCAGAAACAGGAATTGAAATTATCTGTGTGAAATATCTAAGTCTTGCTAGGTGCATGTATAGGTGTTTATATTTTACAGGTTTGACTGGAGATCTGCAGTATCATTAAGTGTTGCATTTCTTAATCAAGGCTTGAGTGATTGGAACTTCAAATCAAAGAAGCTGACTCTTAAGATGATCACTAAAACTTTCCCTGCCTTTTACAGTCAGGATTGTTTTTATGTAGGCATAAAAACGCATCTTCAAAGTGTTTATCAGAGATAACTTGTCAGTCAATTACGTGCAATGTTTAATTACTTTTAAATTACCATGCTACTAGGATTAATTTAAATATTCATGCTGGGAGTGTGGGTTGATATTTGCAATGAAACAAAAAGGAAAGTAAATAATTATTTACCTCAGTTATAATTCTGCAGGGGAAAGTATGCTAGACTCAGTATGAACAAGTTTCAGTGCAGAAGATGATAAACTAAGACACTTAAGAAATATCCTATGAAAAAATTTAATTGACTGCTTTGGCACATATCAAAGTGACCAGACCCTTGAAGTTATATTTAATAATAAAAGTACTCTGTGTACTCCCACTAGTTATATGTGTTATCTATCAATGCTTTCAAACAGGTAACATGGATCATTAAAAAAATTTACTTTAAAGTGATGCAGAATGATCCCAGTAGAAACAGAGACATTGAAAAAATTATTAAGCTATTGAAAACTGTTCAAGTATAAAATTTTAAGATGGCAAAATATATAAAAGGTCATTATGTAATTATGGCAGTTGTGCAAAATGGAATCTAGTGCCCAGTAGAGTTACTGTTCATCTTTCACATAAAGACAAAAATCCTACAATTCTGAGTTACTTAGGTAAATTACCTAGATATTCTAACATTTTGGTGGAAACGTTTTTCCCTCCATTTGTAAGGCAAACAATTTTTCCAAGTTATATGAATTGATCTAACGTCACTGAGCTGATGTCAATTTCCATTACCAAGGAAAAGCACAGAAACATTCAGACAATTTTGAGATTATAAAAGTGCTGCACTGCCTACCCCATTCTAATCAGGAGACAATACTCTTCTGATTAGACAGCATTTGTCCAGAGAAATATCTTGCAGTTTCAGTGTTCTGAGGCACTTATTTCTGAATAAAAATAATACTTTGAAGAAAAGAATCTTATCAATCCATAAAATTCATGTTGGAAACAACTAATATGTTACATTACATAAGTTGTCCTTGTACTATCGTGAAAAAGAATTGAGGACTTTCAGTGAAAGAAAGTTCCACACATAAGTATCATCTTTCTTATGCAATTTGACTTTCTTGCAGATGGGAGTAGAAGTTATTCAATTTTTTTGCTGAGATATTATGGTACCACATACACTAAGCATCTCCTGTATCTTTGGTAATACCATAATAATCATTCTAAGTAATCTGAGTACTTCAAATTGCAGGTTTCTAGGAGTTACAGTAAAATTTCAGATAAGTCAATTTGATCCAAAAAGAGGTAAAATTCAGCTGCTTTCAAGTGTGATGTTTTAAATAGCCTGTAATGTGGTATGTAAACTTTTAGAGACCAAAAAAGTTTCAGTTTAGATGGCATTATTTAGCTTTCATTTGTTTCATACAGAGTGTAACAGCATTAATTGCACACAAATTAAAGGGGGTAGGCAGTAGTACTTTTGACACATATTTTAAAATTGCTGTAAAACAAAAGGCTGTGGTAAAAAGTGTATCCAAGGCTCCCACAATATGTCATTAATGCTGATAGATATTTTTTCCTTAATTTTGACAGCATTCATTAATATTTTAGGTAAGTGCAAACATCAAACAAATTCTTGATTAAAAGAAAACATCCTAGGTTGTATTTTCTCCTATATATTCACCTACAAATCCTAAGAGAAGAACTATTTGAAAAAATAGCCCAATATATGCAATTCAACATTTTATTGTGAAAAAAACTGAAAATCGGCAATGCAATGTTCAGCCAGGTGTGCTTGGGTTATTTGACTTACTGAAAAATACAGAGCAAAGCTCCTCTGGTACTGGCAAAAGCTAAGACATAACTAAAATACATTTGCAGAGGAGAAAGGAAAATATATGTAGGGGTTTTTTTTTTTGTTTGGTCTTTTTTGTTTTCTTTTCAAATAGTGATTAGACTGGAAAATTAGCCACTTTGGGACTTTTCAGCTAGTGGTAACAGATGGCTAACTTAGTGATGAACCACTGAGGGGGCTGAAGAGTTGATTAGGGAGACTGACTGAAAGAATGCATCCTCAAATTGGCAGAATGCCTAGTGAAAGCAGTGACCCATCACTTACAGTAAGTCTTTGAAATATTAAGTGGACATATACATTCAGAACAGTGGGGGAGGAAGGAAGGAGTCAAGAAAGCTTGCACAGCCAATTTTATTCTTTTTCAGAAAGTTTTCAGATAGAAACAATTTCTCAATTCTTTCTTGTGTTTCTTTCTGGTGTAGCTTCTTTACCTATTCATGTCTTTTTGGAAGTAGCCTATAGTTATAGAAAAAAAGAGTGAGTTTTACCCCATTATCCATATCTTTTAGAAAAATTACCACCAAATAACAGTCTCTCCTTTGAAAAACAACCTTGCTTTTCTGTGGTTATAATATAAGCTTGCTTCAATCATCTGAAAGGTAGGAGATTGGCATTACTGGTTTTCATTACCAGTTTTGGTGGAGCATTTGGAAAAAAGTTATCTGTGGAAAATGTCTTCAATTTTAAGTTAAAGGTCTAGAAGTAGATAAAGGACGTTAATATTCCATCGTAGACTAAATGCAGCCTTAGATCATAGGAATTTTAAATTATTCGTTCTCTGGCACCAGATATGCCCTGCATTTCTCATATTTGGTCTTTTCTCCAGCCACTCCACTAATACAAATAGCTGTGCTCAATAGAAGCACCCAGGACAAGGACCTTTATAAATCACCAGTGCTGAGTGCCCTTGGCTAACAACGCCTAGGCAGATAGACATGCACTGTCTCAGGCCTCATTAATTTCAAGGATATGTGTTAGAAAAACAATAGCTCATACCTACTACAGTTCTCTAAAGTCACATCTTATTTTCATAACGTAGTTAATAATTTGTTCCCTTTGGTTGTTTGGTTGGTATAATTAATGTGTTGGGTTTACGTGGCAGGGTCTCTCTAGTTGGGGATCTGAAGAAGTGCCTTCTGTGAGAGGACACCAGAATTTGCTCCCATGTCAGGCAGAGCAAGGTCTAGATGACTCCAACCTGTCCCTGGCCAAAGCCGAGCCCATTAGTGATGTTGGTACCGTCTCTGTCATATGATATTTAAGACAGGATGAAAGATGTCACAGAACATTAACTGGGATAGAGGAGATAGAAAATAGGAGAGAAACAATTTTGCACGTCCTGAGGTCAGTAAAGAAGGACAGGGAGGAGGTGCTCCAGCTGCTGAAGCAGACATTCCTCTGCAACTTCTGGTGATGGCTGTGGTGAGGCATCTGTGCCCTTGAAGCCCATGGAGACCCAAGGCAGAACAGATTTTCACCTGCAGTCCATTGAGGACCCCATGCCAGAGCAGACGGATGTGCCCTGAAGTAAATTGCAGCCTGAGAAGGGCCCCTGATGGACCAGACTCCTGGCAGGAGCTGCAGCCATGTGAGGATCACTGGAGCAGTCTATTCCTAAAGGACTCCACCCTGTGGAAAGGACCCACGCTAGAGCAGTCTGTGCCATCCATTGGGAGAACGCATGAAGTTAGTGAGAGAATGTTTTCCACAGGAGGACTCCATGCTGTAACCAGGTAACAATGTGAAGAGAAGCAGAAGCAGAGGAAGTGTAATGGACTAGCTTTAATATCCATTCCCTGTCCCACTGCACTGCTAAGGGAGAGAAGGGAGAAGAGCTGGGAGTAAAGTTGAGCCTGGATGAAGTTAGGGATGGGGAAAAGCTGGTCTTAGATTTGTTCTTATTTCTCACTATCCTACTGTGTTTGATTTACAATCAATTAATAAATTAATTAAGTCTTCTTGTTGACCATGATGGTCACTGTATGTGATTTTCCTGTTCTAATCATGAGTGAGATTTTGTCATATTCTCTCCTTCCGTCCTGCTGAGGAGGTGGCATAAAAAAGTAGTTTGGTGTCATCTCATAGCTAGCTAAAGTCAACCCACCACAATCAGTTACAATAACATTTATTTCAGGATATTTTACAGTGGAATGGTCATAGAAGACCACCTTTTAATTAGTCTTTCACTATTGCTGCACCTTCATAACACAAGTAAAAAAATATTTCCAGTAAGAAAATATTCTTGGAAGTTGCAGCAGGCGCAAACTGGCAGCTTTTGGGTGCCAGGGCCCCTCCGGAGTGCCTTGTATTGGAAGAGAAGAAGAAAATAAATGTGAAGCAAAGAATGGCAGAAAGAGTCTGTTATGCACTGTTGTAAACCTCCAGCACTCCTGTGGCCTTGCTGAAGGAATTTACTGAATGTAACTCACAATGAAAGCAGGGGGAACTGAAACGAGCACTGCACTGGCAGCTAGTCGAGGGAGGGGATTGTCCCACTCTGCTCTGCACAGGGGCAGCATCACCTCGAGTACTGGGGGGCAGTTTTGGGTGCCATAATATAAGAAAGATATAAACCTATTAGAGAGCTTCCAAAGGAAAACAATTAAGGTGGTGAAGGGCCTTGAGGGGCAGATGCATGAGGAGTGGCTGAGGTCCCTTGAGCTGTTGAGCCTGGAGAGGAGACTGAGGGGAGATCTGATTGCAGTCCGCAACTTCCTCATGAGGGGAAGAGGAGGGGCAGGCACTGATGTCTTCACTCTTGGAACCAGTGACAGGACTCAAGGAAATATCATGAAGCTGAGCTGGAAGGCTTAGGTTTGATACAAGGAAAAGGTTCTTCACCCAGAGGGTGGTTGGGCACCGGAACAGGCACCCCAGGAAGTGGTCACAGAACCAAGCCTGGTAGAGCTGAGAAGCGTTTGGACAACATTCTCACGCACTTGGTGAGACTCTTGGGGATGGTTCTGTGCAGGGACAGATCCTGATGAGTCCATTCCAACTCAGCATATTCTGTGATTCTGTGATTATATAATAAATCAGTGATCAGAAGTTTGGCTTAATTGGTAATAAGTAAATATTCTTGAATCAAGACTGTTTTGCCTGCAACAAAAGAAAATCAATACACAGTACTTTTTAAAAGAATGTGCAATATATGAATGAGCTGAAAGGATAAAAGTTAAAGTAAAATAAAATTAATAGAAAGAAAACACTAGAAGGAATGCAGCCCAAGGTATCTAGTCTTTTATCTCATTCCTTCATGGCTTCTGTGTGTCCCTGTGTGTTCTGTCACTGAGTGTACAGGGGATTGATCTTGACCCTTACAAGCTGAAATTGAACTTACTTAGCAAAAAGTTAGTATTTCTTTTTCATAAAAATGTGCAATATATTTGCAATTTTGTATACAATTATTTCTTGTCTTCTGCAGACCCAATCTCTAATGCATCAATAACTCTTCTGATGTGGAAAGAGAAGAATCAAGTAGTATATTTGGAGAGATACTAAAAAAGTAAGTCCATGGTATTACAGTAAATTATGTCAAATTTTCAGCAATTATAACAGGTACTTAAACTTTTCAAGCTAATCATTCAAATTAATTTGCTTTCCTATAATTATTCATCTGCATTGTTTAGGCACCATTTAGTAACCTTTCATGACTCTCTGTTTTTGAGTAGTGAACCTGAAATGATTCACCATGGTTCAGGAAATTCACTAGAGGTTTAAGAATATTATAATACTGTTGAATTGGGTGTTTTTCCCTTAGGCATATACTTAATGAAGAAATTACATCTTTTTGGATTGATTAGTGGGAATATTAATGACTACTGGGTTTCTGGCAAAAATGACATGTTTGTCAAAAAGGAAATTAATGCTTAAATCCATTTCATTTTGTATCCAACTGCTTTTCCTCAGTTTACATTAGAGCTGTCTTTCAGAGCAAAATATAGGTCAGCTACTAACAAAGAGGAAATATGATTTTGTGTTACCCATAGTACACTGTTTTTTGTAAACGTGCAAAATAGTTCGTCACAGAAACAAGAATTGTTCTGATCATTTGACTTCTAAATTATATGAAACATTATTTATTTGTATTGAGATATGCAGATACTTACATACAATTAATTAAATCAATCTACTCAGAGGTTATTGGAAGAAGTAAATATGCCATTGGAAACAAAGTAAACATCATTGATTTATAAATATAATTTGACTCACAGTAACAACCAAAATTGTGGGGTTTAGTCTATGAGGTGTTTTTCTTTATTTTGCTTATGTAATCAAAAGGCATGTTCAATGAAGAAAATAATTTTTCAGTAGGAATTCAGCCCAAATAAAAGTTTGGGTGCCCAATGACTTGGAAAATGGTATGACCATAACTATGTAAATGTGTAAATGTAAGCGTATGTTTACATATGTGTGTGTGTTTGCAAAGTTTTTCTCAATTATACTTTTTTTCTTTCATTTCTCATTCTTTATCAACATTATCATGTAATGAATACCTTAGAATAGGACTAATTTACTTGCAGCATTAATTTTTCTACATTACTTTGTAGAAACAATTATTGATAATGACCCTCAGTATTACAAAACTAAATAAAGATTACCTATTGTAGCAAAAATACAGGTTAAAATAAATTTTTTGTCACATGAGCAGAATTTTTAATAATGTATTTTAAGTTAGTTGAGGAAAATAGTAGTAAAAAACCCACTATATTCAATATCTTCATTGTAGCCGATGGTTCTGGCTGGGTCAGGCGACTACCAGGGTTGGTGCGGCCTTCTGGTGTATTCTGTCGGTGTCCCCAGAGTCTGGGTTCCCCGCAGACGGGGTTAGGGTCCCCCGGCCAGAGGCCACACCATCCTTCTTGGCAGCCACTCTGCGTCCACAAGCCGGAGGGGTAGAGGGAGTGTTCCCTGGCCCAGAGCAATCAGACACAGAGGCACGCTGTGACCATCTGCCTGGGCTCGGGGCAAGAGACCCTGGAGGCCAGCGGGGCATCAGACTTTATTCTGCGGGTAACAACCAATCTGGGGATGACACGGGGAAGGGTCAGGTAGGGACAAGGGACAGGGACCAATTGGGAAGGAGGAAGGAAGGAGAGAGGGAGATATGATATGCATTTATGGACTGAGGGACAGGAGTCAGAACTCAGCCCTTCCCTGGGGCAGTCCACCCTGGACCCCACCCCAGGGGGGGTGTTCAGTCCCTGGGATTCCACAGTTTCTGCAGAGGGGATGGAAGCCTTTGGGCTTGACCCACCGCTACATTCATGTTACCATCTTTCGAGAGAATAATTATTACATTCCAAGAGTAGTGCCTAAGTCCGATTCTTTGTATTGGTGACTACAAGTATGCTTTTATGCAGAAAGTGATATTGCTGTCTTTCTTTTAGAGAGGGATAGGTGAAACATCATTGGTAATATTCCCTGTCTAATGATAAAACCTGTACTTAAGACTGGGTAGGCAGCAGTGATAAAGTGATAGTTCTGTAACAGAAGTGTTTACAGAAGCAAAGAGAAAAAAACCACCCCAATGTCTCCGGCATTTGAACCTGCAGAATTAATATTACTTTTAATTTTAACAACTTTTTTCATTCAGTAAAACACAGCTTGGCTATTCTTTAAGACTTACACATGCAATAGCATTTTCTCTTGGGCAACTGTGAACTATTCTGTCAAATCTTGGCTTTGTTGCTTGCATGGAATTTTAGAGTGTGGATTTCATGTGGATTTTATACAGCAGTATTAAGAATATTTGATAGGAATTTTATACATAAAGAATCTTATCAATCAATTCATATGCAAGTTACTTTTGTCAAATGACAGTTTAATAGTTTCAAAATTATTTCTTAGAAATAATGATAAATACTAACTTTGCAAGAGCATTTAAGAGATTAAGAGGTTCTGCAGTTGGTTTGCCATTGCTCCTTCTAGCACAATTAAGGAAACCTGTCAGCTCCCTCCTCTTCGCACATAGTTCCACCTCACTGTTGCCAAAAATATGTATATATAAATGTATACAAACTGTTTTCAGAACTTCATGAATGTGAATAATGTGAATGAGGTTAAGAGTTTATCCAGTGGTTCTAAATCCAAAGAACATCAATTGCTTGCACAAGAACAAGATAAGACTTTGCAAGGTGTATGATAATATGTTCTTAGGTGCTCTAAGTAGGGAAAAGATGTATATATTTTCTTAAGCGCTATCTTTTGATTGAGAGTGCCATCGCTGTCAGGAATTGGTAGTGTCCAATATATCTATAACAGATATAAGTAGTACAATTTCAAAGCTGTATATCTATTTGTCAAAATATGATACCATAAAAGATAAGTAAATCATATATGGTAAAAGAAGCCACACATAAACCAGCAAAGTAATTTTTTATTAACAATGGGAAAAAGAAAAGATAAAGAGGAAAAGGAAATTTTATTACAAGTCTGTGTAGGTGTATTGTGTCTCTCCCAGTTTAGTGCTCTGAAATCACCACTGAAGGTCAGTTTAGCAGTATAAAGATACTGGATTTTATCTTTCTGGAAGAGCAGATAATGCTATCTAATATTCCTTCTTTGAAGGGGTGAAATTATTTTTTAGACTGGAACAAAATTTTTATATTCCAGAAATAGAACATTAATTTACAGATAAAATTTTAGTGTTTTGTAAAACTTTGAGATGCCGATTGATTTATTATATATTCTAAAAATTTATTGTATTAAAGTCAACAGTTTTATTAGCTGTCTTCGCAATCCAAAAAGATATGAAGATTACAGAATCCACAAAAAAAATCAGAAAATGTTCTCCATTGAAAACACATTAAGAATATAACCTTGTTTTGGATTCCCTTTGCTGTTAATGAGTGACACTGATGCTCAGTAAAGGAAAATTTTACTTCGCTTAAATGTAAAGAGCAAGGGGGTCTACCTCAGTTCACAGGTAGTGACTGCCCTTGGAGGATAAGATGAGGGATCATGTTTCTGTAATTTAAGAGCCAAAATAATGCTAATAACAATTAAACATCTGCTCAGAGTAGAAATCAGGCAATTTATAACACAGCAATTTTCAGTGCCTACTTCCATCTACTCCCTGAGAGAGAACAGGGTACTTTTATTTTTGGATTTTAAGGCCAGCATCTGGTGTGGATGTTGGAAATTTAGCTGGCTTTTTAATGTCATCCAATTTCTGCTATATTGAACAGTATGGGTAGCTGAAATGATATATCTGAAGCAATGCAAATGTGCTTCATCACACGTGTGAGCCTGACAATGCAATGTTTCTTGGGCCTTCCTAGAGATGAAGATATTTTCTTCCAGTTCTACAATCCTCACAAGTCGAGCATATTATCCTGTTTGAAGTAGGGGGCTCAAGAACGTGTTTGAAAAAGTTGTTACTTTTGATTGAAACATAGAAACTATCTGCCATTCCACTTTGATCCTCACAGCTTTTTTGGAGGGCACTTAAAGAGCTCTGGATTCATGCCAGTTAATCTTCACGTGTGGTATTACTGTGGATGACTCTTCACACAATTCATGTGTGAACTGGTTTTCTAATTCTGGAGCAGCCTGTCCATCAATGGTGCTAATAGGTCTGCATCTATTGCTGCTATGATTAATCTTTCTAATTGTTTAAATGTTCTCGTTGAAAATTTGAATGTGTCCAAGTGCAGTTTCCAGCTTTCTGCTTAGATTGTTTTCCTTTGTTAGGGTACATTTCTCCTCATGCACACCATTTGAGATGACTCAAAAATTTTTTGAACTTAACTGATTTTTGTTTGGAATGCATTACAAAAACAACAACAAAAAATGCTTGAATGGTAGAGAGAAAAACTTAATAGTTCTTCAGTGTGTATACACCACTATGTCTGTACTTATATAAGTGCAGAAAAAAAATTGCCAGCCTCAGAAATGTGTCTGCTCGTGGAGCAAAGAAAAGAGAAAATTTAATAGTTTCTGGGAACAATCAGAATCAGGAATGAAAAACATGCTGAATTTCTCTCAGGCTAACAAAGCTGAATATGAAAAGACAATGTATGTCATCCACCTTTACTGTTCTCAGACATAGGGACAATGCCCCTCACCTAGCTTTGAAGAAAGTAAAATGTAAGTACTAAAGTCCTCAGAAGCAACAGATTGTCTTCCTTATTAATGTCTTCAGCAAGGAAACTAATCCCCAAGAAAACAGGGCAATTTCACTGCATTAATCTGTATTTTCTGCAATGCTCCATTTAATTAAGGACAATAATTTTCAAGGAGCATGTGCCATTTGAAACAGGCATAGCATTTCTCTTTTTACTGTTTAATTACTTGGAGTAAAAGTTAACCAATTAGATAAAAATTAACTTCTAAATACTGGATTTTTTTTTTTTAACCAAGAATAAGACACACACACTCCCCTCACACTAAAACTCAGAAGGAAACAGCAGTGCCACATGAAAGAAGAACACCACTGACATATGAGAACAGGATTATAGAATGGTTGAGGTTGGACGTGATCTCTTCAGTTTGATTCAGCCCCTCTTCTCAAGCAAAGTCCCTAGAGCAAGATGCCCAGGATTATGTCCAAACATCTTTTGATTATTTGCATGGATGGAGACTCCACAATCTCTCTTTATTATATACACATGATCATACTTAAAAAAAAAAAAAAAAATCTGAAGTATATGTTTTCATTTGGGTGAAGGTGAAAAACAGAATGAAGAAATTAGAAAATGGGAATCATATAAAATTAAGAAGTTCAATATAATAATCAGGAAAATAAGGATTTAATTTGTCCTGTTTGGGTTTTATTTTTTGTTAATAGCCATTCTGAAAGTGGTATTTCTCTTTCATAGTGTCTAGATTATGAAAGCTATCTAAGAATAAAAATAAAAGGGTGCATATCTATATGCATTTTAAGAGAAATAAAAATAAACTGAATATGTCCATCTAGTTAAGCTTCTTGTTTCACTTCAATGCTTTAGAAGTAGTACAAAACTCTTTAAACACTTGCTTAAATCATATTTATATCTGTTTTGTACTGTGACACTGTGTGAGGAAACTGAACAGGCAGGGTAATATGGACCATATCCTTTTACAGGTTGTAATTCTACAAAGAACATATAAAGAAAAATACGTTACACTAAAAATCAGAAAAATTTGTTCATGTACACAGAATAGGAGCCTGAAATAGATTAGAAAAAACATTCTTCATAGTTTCATTTTAAAATAAAATGGAGTTGTGTCATCCAATCAAATGACAGGAAGTCTCTGCAGCATAACTCATGTAGTAATACATTTACCTTAGTTTATCTGTTCGACATGTCCAATTCATCATGTATTTTTTTTAAGAAGAAACATAGGAGATGAATTTGCATTTCACAAGTGTTATTACCATATAAAACTATGTAAACAAATCTAATGTTTTATTGATTTTCATATGATAGATCCCTATATTTTGATTGTCTCCCATGATCAGAATTTTGAACTGATTGCTGAAACAAGATTTATGGAGAGGAGAGAAAAAGCAAAAGCAGTAAGAATTTTTTAATCAGTACTTCCATATCCTTCAGCCATATGTCTTCACAGATTATTCTTATCCTTAGAGATCTTTATATTTACACTGTATTTTTTCTTTTTAGAGTGTCCTTTTTCTGAGTTCATAAATAATTTAAGACAGAAGTATATGATAGTTGTTTTGGGAATAACTATTTTATTATTTGTTCAGTTATAGTATCAAGTGTGTTAATTGATATCAGATCTACAATGCACATAAACTATTCAGAAGCATTATTAAGTCTTTGAAAGAGTACCAAGTCACTCTTAATTTGAAAGGAGAGAGGGGAATGGGACATAAATGGAAAAATAAGGTATGGTCTGGGGTATGCATTTAAGTATTTAAATAATTTAAACACTGAAGTGGTCACACCAGAGGTAAGAAACCCATATTTAATATTTGTTCCTGACTCAGGAGATTCCATTCTGCATCTCCTGTCACCCTGGAGTGTGTTATCAGCACAGATGGATTTTTTTGGAAGAAACTCCACTTAGGCTTCCAAACAACCAATGCAGAAAGAGAGCTGTGTTGTACTTTGGGTTTAATCACAGCCATTTGAGATTCCAGAGATTTTATCCTTTTTTTGAAGTGGTTTATGTATTTTGTTTTTGTAATGTATTCTGTTAAAGACTGTGAAACAGTGTGAGAAATAGCATTATGGCTGTTTCTGTCCCAGGAAATCATGTTTGAAGGAATAAGTGGTTCTGATAGTTTTGAAAGAAAACTGATCACATGAATTCATTTCAGGAATTGTGCAATGGATCAGGTCTTTCAGGAGTAGAGGGATACCTGCCAAGATTTATAAATTTTAAATAAGACAGTGGCATTGAGATTGAACGATGAAACTTACCTACTGAAACTAAGGTATTTACAGTGGTGCAAGTCTCAAAACCCAGGGAATTTTAAACCTAACCAGAGATCCAGCAAATTTTGGTGCTTTGTGAAGGCAACAGCTAAGCAGATAATAGAGGCCAAACATTACTGCAAGCGTATGTTTTTGTGCATTGAAAGTCCTTTTTGAGTTCACTTTGTTGAAAGAAGCTCTGTCTAAATTGCTCCAAAATTAGAAATGAAATCTGATTAAGAGTTGAGAATAGAATTTGCAGTGTTCATGTCCCTTTATAGTGTTTAATTCCTGGGCATGTTCTGCCTCAAGAGACAACAGGAAGTCAGAGAATGGAAATGGAAGAAATGGGGGAAAAACTGACGACACTAGTTAGAGGAGTTGGAAGAGGAGGTTTATTGTGCATTTTGAATGCAACTCACCTTTCAGAGCTTAACTAACCATTTATGCAACAACTCTTCAGGTCACAGCATGTACAAAGAATCCTACACAGCATAAATAAAAGAGAATCCTTATTAAAAAAAAAATAAAAATACTGTTTTAGGTGTAAACTATATCCCAGCATAATCTCTTAGTAAGACAAGTAAGAAGACAATTCTTGGTTGTTCAGCCATATGGGAATTGGACTAGATGATCCTTGTGGGTCCCTTCCTACTCAGCATATTCTGTGATACTGTGATATTTTAACAGAAATAAAAATTATCTGGGCTATGTTTGCTTCATAGTACAAGTTAAGAATTTATGTAATTTAAGTCAGCAGAGACCAGATGCAGCCAGCAGATCAAATATTGCCCATAGACTTTTCCATTCATCTGACTGCTCATTCTGTATGAAACTGAGTAGAATTTTTCAAGCAAGGACTAACTGATAGAACTGATTTTCTTGTATGTGCTAGGAGGCCAAATTAAAAAGCTAGACTGTTACCTGTGCTGCACATGGAAATTAAAGTTATTGAGGCCTACGAGACAGTGATAGCCTTGCTTCCTCAGGGGAGGTCCTCCACTAATTGCTGCTGTATAAAGAGGTAGCCCAAAATGGTTCCTAAATCATCTTCCTCTCTCTGCAGTTTATAAGGTTGAATCTTGTTGACATAAAAATACATTTGTGTTGTGAACAAAATGAAGAAAAACCTCTCTACAGCCCTTATAGCCTTTCTTCACTAAAGGATTGGTTCTGTGATTTAATCCCAGTAGGAAGGCAAATGTCACATAGACCCTCATCCACTCCCCTGCAGTGCAGTGCAGGGGAGATTAGAAAAATAAAAGTGAGAAAAAACATGGACTGAGGTAATGACAGTTTGACAGGTAAAGAAAAATCTGTGCACACAAGCAAAACAAGATGAGGGATTCATTCATGCCTTTCCATCAACAGGCAGGTGTTCAGCCATCTCTAGAAAAGAAGGGACCCATCACATGTAACAGTTGGGAAGACATGTAACTTGGGAAGACAAACACCATCACTTTAAATGTCATCCTTTTCTCCTTTGTTTCCCTAGCTTTTTTTGCGGAGCATGATGCCATATTGTCCAGGATATCCTTTTGTCCAGTTGGGGTCAGCAGTCCCTGCTGTGTCCACTCCCAAGTTCCTTCCCGAGCCAACTTGTTGGTGAAGCAGCATGACAAACAGAAAAGGCCTTGATGTTGTGTTAGTGCTGTTCAGTAATAATTAAAACATCCCTGTGTTACCAACACTGTTTTGATCAACAATATAAAACAGTACCACATGAACTACTATGAAGAAATTTAATTCTAACCCAGCAAAATACAGTACAACAGACCACGGGACCTCAGATTTGCTGGAAAAGAATCTCAAGTTGCTAAGAGTATTCAGGACATCCAAGACACCTTGTCTTTCCTCTACTTTTCTATGATAAAGACCTTTTATTCTAAGGGAGGAATAGTACATTTTTTGGTAATTGTGCAATACTTAGCAGAATGGATTTAGAATACGAGTGAAAGTGTAGAACTAACGTACATCTTACAAAACATTGTTTTGAAGATTTGGTTTTTAAGGTATCCACTGAAAACATTATGAAAAAGGACTCTTGTATGAACTGGAACATTTCTCAAACAGAGAGATATAAACGTGCAATAGGTTACCATGAATATTTTCTATGCTGGTGTTCCACAGCTACTCCTGGCTCTTGTCTTAAGCTGTCTGCCTCTGTATTATAGCAGGAACGAAGCACACAGTTGACTCCCTGTTCATCCTCTTCTCTGGAGAGGAATCCTGGACATCCAAAAGAAACACAAGACCAAGAAGATCAGATCCTCTCTACCTGAGTATGGACTTTCCACATGACTTAAAACTAGAGCAACAGAGACTTCAGATTCAGTTTACATGGGAGATGGTTTAACTTAACAACTCTAACTGAATGCTGATTCTGCAGGAGTGAAATAATTTGGACAAAGGTCAAGGAAGAATTCTCTTGGTGGCCTGAACAATTCATATGGTCACTTATTGCTAGTGCTGTTGTGAGATACTAAATCAAAATCACATGTGGTCAACAATATGTAAAATGGAAGGCAGATTGCTGTCCATTTTAGCCTTCATAGTTTCAGCTTTGTGAATGTTAGCCTCAAAATTTCACTCTTTGAGAGGTGTTATCAGTGGCATGGGCCTAAAATTGGAAAGCCATAATTCCTTTCCATTGTTCTTACTTCAATTAAAAAAAAAAATAAAGAGGAGAGGAGAGGAGAGGAGAGGAGAGGAGAGGAGC
>VZRL01000412.1:923877-961114 GCA_013397895.1 Origma solitaria | reverse complement strand
TTTCCCTTTCCACTGTGTGGTCTGTTAATTAAACAGTTCTTTCCACTTTAGGCTGAGATATTCTGTGTTGTGGGGGGAGGGGTGTCAGAAACCTCTGCTCTGGGGGGAGGCACCTGCTCGGAGTGCTTTCCACCTAGCATATTTGTCTAATCCAAGACAATCAAGAAATAACAAAAAAATATTAATTAATTATTTTTGGTTTTGTGAGATTAGTTCATGTTCCTCCTTTAAAAGAGAAGGAAACCAGAAGATTATTAAAAATATTGTTAATGTATTCAGTGAGAACAGCATTTCAATATCCCCATTACATTTTTTTTTCAAGGAAAATACAGTTTAAATATACTTACTGTGTTACAGCTTCATCTAATAATGACATATTTAATCTATGTGAAGTTGTGAATTGAAAAGTCACTTCCTCTCAATCCTGTTGTAGAAGCTTAACTTTTTCTCTATTCTGCTCATTGCCTGCCTTTTTGTTGGCTTATGCAAGTGAAGAGTGCAGTTAAATCAAGGATTGAAGGACAAAGAAATATCTTATTCAGCTCAAGCTTTAATGTTTCCAACACTTCATGAGGAAAACAAACATCCTTCTTTCATGCATGGCTTCATTCAAAATTAGTTTTTATCATCCTTTCATTAGCACAATACCATAACTAGTCTTTTTTATAAGAAGATATTACTATTTAGCATATTTTAATTATCTTTCTCCATGTGGAAAATTCTTAGACAGTCTTTAAAATAGGATTTTACTTTTTTTTTCTTTCTTCGAACTTCTAAACTATTTCTTTAGTTTTACCTTGATCTAATGAGACATTAATTTATCTTTTAAATAAGTGGAATCATTTTACTTTTTGTGTACCAAGCTTTTTAGTCTCAATTTATATTTAACTGAATCTACTAAGCTGTTAATTTAGACTAAAGTTCATCTTAGAGCCTCCTAAAGAAGGCTATAAAAAATCATCCATTTTACACAACTTCTGGAGAGCTTTCTTGTCTTTCTCACAGAATTACGTAGTTTCGCTGCATTAAATAGCTCCTTAAGGACTGCTAGATACATTTCCCAGTAAAAATAAAAAGTTTGTATTAATAAAATCATAGAATCATTTAGTCTGAAAAAGATTTTTGATGTCAGAGAGTCCAACCTAGCACTTTCAAGCCTACCACTAAACCATGTCCCTCAACACCACATCTACTTTTCTTTTATATACCTCCACGGATCTCTCCCCCTGAGCAGCCTTTTCCAATGCTTGGCAGCCCTTTCCATGAACATACAGTATCCAGTTTAAACATTTATCCCAGCCAAAATCCTCTTGATCCCTCTCTAAACTCTATACCAGCCAAAATCAACACATTGCTTTCAAAACCAAAAATAAATTGCCTTGGATTACAGAACCTAAGTCTTGAGGGAATGAAGTTATCACCACATTTTGCTTGATTTTGAGTTGCTGTCAAAAAAACATTAGACTACTGGTATCCTTAGCTGGGGAGTCCACTTTCTGGAATCCAAGATATCAGTCATTCAGACCTCTGTAATAAGGACTGCAATAATAATACTTAGGGTAATAGTGTCTTAGATAAGCAATGAAACCTGGAAAATAGAAGGAGAAACAATCAAATAGCTTTGAAATTAAAAAATTTAAAAAAGAAATTTTATGGAGGGAAAAGATCTTCTGAAAATTATATTCTTTCAGGAAAATTCCAGCGATGGCTCTCCCACAGATTTATAAAGAAGTACATGATTGATTTTTCTTACTCTTTATAGAGAGAAAGTAATACAGAAGAACATTCCAAGATGACAAGAAGAAAACTAAATCTGACTTTGGAAATCAAGGGAATAGGAGGATGAACAGACGGAAAATCTATACTTTATATGGATTTGGAATTAAATTTTCAAAATGCAGTATATTTAATGAGAAAAAACTTACCTTTTTTTTCTCTATTAGACTTGCATTTTTCACAGTCAGATTTGTCTTAGTTCTCATCTATGTCCCCGTAGTCTGATTTGCTGTAGTATTTTTTAGATATGATTCTTAGGAGAATACTTAAACAAATTATTATAATCTAGATGGATTTACAAGACATAACCAAAGTAAAATCTGGCTATTTTTACCATGCTGTTAAATTCTCCATAGTAAATACATAGAACATCTCTCTTCGAGGCTCAGTTTCATGAAAGGATCTGTTATGTGAAAACTGGCACGACTTCAAAGCCAAAACTATGATGGAAAACTTTTGTTCTGTCACATTCACTTCCAAACTGCATTTCTGATTTGTCTGCTAAAGCAACACGTTTTGAAAACACCCATCTTTCATCAAGTAAGAGTCCCTATCTAACTGAAGTTGGTGGTACTGTTACTGAGCAGTATTCCTACATTCTCCATAGGTTTTGTCCCTTACCGTACACAATTTTTACTGCAAAGGAAGTGTCCTACACAATCTAGTGATCACAAAAACATCCGATCTAGTGACAGCAGTATGAGTAGAAACTGGCTTCCGCTACAGTTTTTCATTACAGCAAAGTATATTAAAATCTTCCTGGAGAGTCAGCAGTCCATACTTCAGAAAAATACACTGCATAGAATATTCAGAAGCAAGTAATTTTCTTCTAAAATATGTTTTTGTTTTCATGGTCACATTTTCAGTAGAATTCATGATCTTTTTTCTTTGATTTGAAATTTGATTTACATCATTGTATTTCAAACTGTGAGTTTAAGTGCATACTAGAGGATAAAGGCTTGATTGTTTTTCAGGAGTAGACATAAAAGTAGCAATGATCACTTTAGAAATTACTTTGTTGAGAAATAAATTCAACAATTTTTTTCTTAGTCTTTGTCAAAAAATCTGAGGAATGATTTCTAGACGTCTAGGTTATGTTATGCATGCTTCCCTCTCAATTTGAAGTAAAGTGATCAGTAGCTAATTCAGGGGGAAAAAAAGAATTGAATACCATTTTCATGATGTATGATTTCAGAATATATGCCTCAGGGAAAGAGTGTACCAACAAAGTGTTGAATAGAGCTCATTGTAATTGTATATACCTTATATCCTCAAGCTTCAGACATATCCTATTCTGTGGAATTTTTTAAGTCAAAGGCAATATGTGCAATATGCTATCAGAACAAACACATACTTAAAAAGGAAGAGAAAAAAAGAATTGTTAGAAAGTCTTTCTATTGAGAAAATATAGACAAAATGAGAAGATAAAATTTATCTTTACATGGACTAAGAAAGCTGTATAAACAACTTAATTTTCAATAAACCGAAGTTTCTTACAGGCCTCAGTTCTTTCAATAGATTAGATGAAGAAATGTTACTATTTGTATAGTTTGTATGTGTGCTATGGAAAGCATAATTGCTCCTATGACCAACCTATTTTCAGGTTTTGTGTTCATATGAACTTCACTTAAATATGCATCTCATATTTCTTTCATCTGCTAACATATAATATTTAGATATATAGATATAAATTATATAAGATTTAAATAGCAATACATATATATAATACATATAATAAAATTCTAATTATATAAATTTTGTTAACAATATTTAGGCTAATGATTTGAAATTGCATCCATTAGCAACATTCTCATTAAGCCTATCAAGGGCAAAGAATACTAAGACTTAAATAAATAGAATTATCAGAAAAGAAATAAGAAATAATATCTGACACATTGTGTATGACATTCTATTTACTTAAGGAAAAATAAAGTACACTTAAATGATTACAGTCCATTTTTCATCAACGTGGAGAAGTAACAAGTGAGAAAGGGAAAGTTCAGGGGTTGTTTTTTGGAGTAAATACTGTATATGGTACTTCTCATCCATTCAGTGAATAATTGAAGTGCTTTAACCTGTACTTAACAGCAACTGAAGATTTTGAATTTGCTATGAACTGAAATGAGGGCTCCAACAGTCATAGATCACATCTGAATTGGACATCTTCCAGTTCAAAAACTTTTCTAAGTGTTTCCCTGCCCCTAAGCTTTGATGTGTTGAAAAAATTCAAAAGTAAGGTCAAATATTATATTACTGCAGAAATATACAGACAAAATTTGGCTCAGAAACAACTCATGGTAACTTTCCAGGATAAAGCTATTTAGATCTGCCAAAGACCAGGGTGACATTGGAAAACTAACATTTTTTTTTTTCCTTCCTTCTTATGGGTTTCATGTTGAACTTTTTAGAAGTGTGAAATTGTTGGGTTTTTTTTGTAATAATACTTATTTCCTTTGTCTTTGAGAAAAATCAGAACTGGACTCAAAATATAACAGCCCATCATGAAACATTTTGTTTAAATACAGAATAGAAATCTGTTAAAAAATATTTAATCCATAATAAGAGTCTATTTTCATTGACTTGCTTAAAATGCAAAGTTTTACAATTTAATATTGCAAAATCTCACACAAATGGAGTTTTTAATTATTTGAATTCTTTGAACAAGGACTAGATTCTAATAAGGTTTCTTGGAAGATGAAACATTCCAAGATGAACTAGGATCTACAGTTTCTTTTTCTTTTGTTGCCTGAATATTATAATACATTTGTTTTTTATCAAATGAACTTTTTGCATTCTTCGCTCTGCACCTCAAGGAAGAAATCAAGAGTCTAACTAGAATTCAAACAGAAATATAGTGCAATACAATATTAGTGAGCTCCATACAGTAGAAAAATAATTTTTGTTTTACTCTTTTCACCAATTACTTTTATGTCAGTTTAATTGATCCTTCTCTTCAAAATAATCAAAATACCTACCTGAAGCTAATGTGGGTTGCTGAAGCTATTATGATTAGCTAGTGCGAAAAAAATTGATCCAAGCTGAAATTTCCTACAGCTGAAGATAAAGTGCTTCATTACTCCAGTTTTACCTTTTTTTCTCTATCAAGTTCCAAATTAACACTGTCTTCATTGATAAGAAAAGAATATCCTGAAAAATTTACCAGAGAAAAGGGATTATATGACCTTTCTCCCTAGGAAGCCTTGCTCTTGAAGAATGCAGCTGGAAATAAATCACTGAAAACAAAGTACTCTAAATGTTTCTGTATATGTCAAGTTAGAGAACTTATCAAGCATAACAATTATCATCCTAAATTTTCACATAATGTCACGATTATTTATCCTTTGGCTTGTGTGCAACAGCAAAACTCTTCCTTATAATGTAATCTAAAGTTTAGTGAGACTATTTATTAATCAGGTGTCTGAACTGCATTTTCCACCTAGGTGTCAAATTCAAGTGACACTGCTATAGTAAGATTGGAAAGGGTCAAAAGTTAAAAAAAATTGAGATTAAGAGTCCTGCTTTACTGTGAGTTCCTATCTCTATGTCAGAAAGTAGTATCAAACTTTCTTCTTATTTATTTTATTGTTTTACTGAGAACCCCATTTGATTTAAAAGCTGCAGGCTGTTGTACAAATGTTACAGAATGGCCACAAATTTCCCAGACTTGCAGTTCCCAGCTATTTCCACTCTCTTACTCAGGCTTCCTCTGATCAGAAAAGGCAAGTGTAATACATATATAAGCCTAATTTTATGTTAAAATGTATATGGATTTTACTATACAACTTTGTCTTAGACTGTGAAGATAGCAGAAGCCTTTTTATGCTAAAGTGCTACTGTTTATGTAGATTTCTGTTTTTTATGGAGTCAAATTCATCCTTAAAATAATTATAGTGTGTCCTAAATGATTGTCCACAAATAAAGATGACAAATGATGGCACAGAAATTTTCACTTCGGCTCCTAAAAATCAAGTAAATACTTATTTATAAGAAAAATGCTTGTCTTGAAAACATCATTATGATTCAATATATATTCAATATATATATAATATGTATAATATATTATTATATATAATATATAATATAGAATGTATATATTATATATAATATATATTATATATAATATATATAATTTATTCAATTTTACTGAGTTTATATTATAGCCTCAATATAATGTTATAAGAAGAGCTGGTGCAACAATTTACAAATTGGTAATAGATGTCAGTGCGACAGGCAGTTAAAGCTCTCATTCCTGACCTTCATATTTAGTATACACAGGTGAAGTTAGTCTTGATTTTAAAAAAACAACTTTAACAATTCTAAATTACATGGTTTTACCTTAGCATTGAAACAGTTTAGTACAAGAGAGATGCAAAAAGGACAAAATAATGACTGATGTCTATTATAAAACTAATTATCTTGAAAATCCAGACTATTAGAGTTTTAGACAGCCTACTTTTTACTCGATTCATTAAATAATGACAAAATATTTGGCAGGAGATTAAAGGAAGGCTATTTATCAGAAACCCAGGCCAAGCTCTTGACAATTGCTAATTCCTGATCTCCACGACATTTATAGCAGGTGTAAAAGAAATAGCATATGAAACAGAATGTATTTTTTTCACTTAGCTAACACCAGAACCATTTTCTTTCTTTTTTTTTTTTTTTCCTAGAGGCACAATACTTAAGTCTGTATTATTTGCTATGGTAATCAGGTGCCATGCAAAGATTCTCATGCATAGGATATGCATTCAAAACTAAACATGATTTTGAAAACAGAAAACTGTTTATAACTATAAATATTTCCACACAGGAACAGGATGAACCCATGAAACATTTAAAAAAAAACCCCAAAAAAAAAAAAAAAAAAAAAAAAACAAAACCAAGAAACAAACAAAAAAAAAACAAAACTGTGGAAAAGAAAGGTTTTACTTGAAGAGGTTTTGAAGGCCTTTCACAGAGATCATGACAGATACGATGACCCTGTATTGCTGCTGTCACCAGCTACTGCTGAGTTCCTCATATAAATAAAGAGAAGCAGACTTCTTTTGGAACGGCTTTTACCCAAAAGTATTGTGTGTTGGCAGTATGTTTTTAGCAGCAATGTCTTTAGGACTTTTTGTTTTCTGACAGGACTCCCTAGTTTTTTAATTTTTTTTCCTGCACAGCTGAGCTCTACAAACCAGTCCATATCCAGATAAGTTACACAGCACAAGTATTTTTATAATCAAAAAAACTCAGAATATTTTTATTCGCATTTTATTTTTATAATCAAAAAAATAGAATAGGTGAACAATACCAACATTATCTTCATTCCCCCAGTGAAAAGCTTGACTTAATGAGAGCTTTGATTTTGCCAGCCTCATAAGACGTTGGAAAGCTGTACTATTGGACTGTTTCCTGGCCATAAAATGTCATATCTTAAATGCTCAGCAGACCCACAGTCATTTTAAGGCACTCCTAATGGGGAATCCTCTGTTTGTGCAAAAAACACAGTCCAGTACTTCCTAAACACCCAAAGTAAAGGAAGATAAAATACATCTTCAAGCTTCACACAGCTTTACAGATACACATTACATTTTACAGAGAAGGTTTTTAACATCACTCATGAAAATAAAATGCATAAAGACATAACCAGGACAGTGTAGACCTATGTAATTTATGTACAATCAAAGACAACACTAAGCAAGGCAAAATGCTTGTATTTTTGTCCAGTATCTTGAAAGTTTTCAGTCTTGTTAATTCCTGGACTACCCCAGCTAATCAGCTAACAAACATTCTTTTAATGAGGTATTTTGCAGCTGAAGTTTAATTTGAGTGAAAAAGAAACGAACATGAGTTTTGCGGACATTTCCTTTGAGGCCACTAGAAATTTGTTGTAGCTGAATCAACACCTTCAACATCTCCAAATTAATAATATGAGTTCAGTGTTCAGCACTGAATATGATTTTGTGAGTTCTGAAGTCCAGGATATCACTGTCTATATAAGATAACTAGTAAAAACAACTCAGTTGAACCAGATTTGAAACACTGTGCGGGAAAAAAATCACAATTCTATACGGCTAGGAAGTGTGGCATACAAAAGTTACAGAATGGATATAATTTTTTCAATCTTGAAAACCTAAGGCTGTAACAAGTTTTCACAGATTTTGCTACAGTAAAGATCGTCAGTATGAAATGTGAAAAATGGATATTTTCTGTAAATAGGGTTTTTTTGGGGAAAAAAAGTATGTTGTTTCTGGTCACCTTGAAGACTACCTCCTTAGATTGCAAGCACTGCAGAGCAATATAATAATGCATACCATTAATATATTGCATTGAACTGTATGAACATGTAGAAACACCCTCAAAATATTGGAATGTTTTGGATTTGGTTAACATGACCAGATCGGCTTGAGTCTATGTAGAAAAAGTTCTGTCTGAGAAAAGTGTGTGTCTGATTCTTTATACAAAAGTCATGCCTGACAGAATTTCCAATGTTACCACGACAGCTTTTCTCTTCCCACAATTTGGCGCCTCATTCATTATTGACTTTCTAATTTCTGCAGCAATAAGAAGGCAAAGATGAGAGTGATTGTAAAAGGTAACCTAATTTACTATATAACCTTGAACAATTGTGAGAGAAGCATGCCTTCTGGATGCATGAAGAGGTATAGCTCTGTGACCCCACTATGCTTACTCCTAATCTAGATCTCAGGCTAAAATACATATTACAAGAGAAAGTTCTGCATTGTTCTTGAAACCCTAGAGAAAAAAAGTCAGTCTGAGAGAGGAGTGAGTCTGTAAGCTGATACAAGGCAGAGTCAGTGGAGATGAATACATAGATTTAGGAAAACTAAATATTTATTTATGATACGTAAAATGAGTCTTTTTTTTTTTTTTTAACTGCTTGAAACAGTTTAGAAGTAGCAGATACTGCATATGCCAGGGAATCCCAGAATGAGCATTCATGCTGCTGCCCCACCAGATACTGTATGTCTACAAATTCTGATAATTATTTTCATTAAATGTGCTCTATAATTGCTTGCCAGGCTTACTGCAGCTGTCAGCAAGGGAGCAATAAGATAGAACACAACTGCTAGGTTGAAGACACAAAGCATAATTTTGTCTGTAAATACACTATATTAGAAAATAAACAATGGGATTTTAAAAAAAACCTAAAAAAACCTAAAGTTTAGAATCCAGAATATCACATTTATGGTAAGTAAGTTTAGCAGGGAATTGAAAATGAGTGTTGACACTGACAGATTCATAGATCATCTGACTTAGAGATATTGTTTTCCATCTGAATAAGAAAAGTCAACCTATGATATGGGCTATTCTAGCAATAGAGTTGCAACAAAGATACACAAGCCGTGGAACACCTGTGCATGTTTAAAAAGTATTATATGAATTTGCAACTATTACCCAGAACAGTGATTTAGGTGATACAATATGACTGCTTGTAGAAAAAGTATTGTAGAAAATAACAAGGATGCAAATTATGGCATAGGGAACGTTAAAGCAAAAACGACAGTTTGGTTTGGATTGAAATGCCCTTCAAAGGGCTTTATCTTGTCAAATCCCTCCACAACAGGCAGGGGCACCTTCCACTAGATGAAGTGGCTCAGAGCCAACCTGGCTTTGAGCACTTCCAGGGATGGAGCATCCACAGCTTTTCTGTGCAACCTCACCACAGTACCTCACCACCCTCACAGTAAAAAAATGTTATTCTTATGTGTAATATAAATCAACCTCTTTTAGTTTAAAACCTTGTCCTATCACTCTCGGCCTTGGTGAAAATTCCCGTCTTTTCTATAAGTCCCCCTTAGGTAGTAATAGGCTGCAATAAAACTTTCCCAAAGCCTTCTCTTCTCACAGCTCAAACTGTCTCGGCCTTTCTTTCAGCCTTTCTTCACAGGAGAGGTGTTTGCAACTTCCTGGGTTTTTGGGGGGTTTTTTTGGTAGTTTGTTTGGGGGTTTTTTGTTGTTTGGTTGGGGTTTTTTGTTTTGTTTTGTTTTTTGGGGGTATTTTGGCTTTTTTGCTGGGTTTTTTGTTTTGTTATTTTTAATTTTTGTTTTTGTTTTTGTTTTGTTTGATTTTGGGGTTTTTTCTTTGGAGGGGGTTGGGGGTGGTTGGTTTTTTTTTTTTTTTCTTTTTTTTGTGTGGCACTCCTTTGGACCCCCTCTAATCGGTCCACATCCTTCTTGTATTGGGATCCCAGAGCTGGATGCAGCACTCCAGGTGTGCTATCTCAAGAATGAAGCCGAGGGACAGAATCAGCTCCATCAGCTTATCGGCCTGCTGGTCACACTTCTCTTGATGCAGCCCAGGATACAGTTGGTTTTTTGGGCTGCAAGCACACAATGCTGGCTCATACCTAATTTTTTGTCTACCAATGACTTAAAGTCCTCCATGTGACTGATCTCCATCCATTCATCTGGTGGTCTGTATTGATTGTGTGGATTGTTCCCACCCAGGAGCAGGACTTTATGCTTGGACTTGTTGAACATGGTGAGGTTCAAATGGGTCCAATTCTCAGGCCTCTCAAGATCCCCCTGGTTTCTTAGAAGAGGATGTCAGATAAGGTAAATGATGACTACCATGCACACTGATGTAGGTATCGTATTGCTGTGGAAAAAGATGTGTTTTCTTCAGTAAAATAAAACATGTTGTCACCACTTTGTATCCATTTGTACATTCTACATTTTACATTTATTTGTCAACTTTCTGGTCTTCTAGTTTTAGGAATGTGTGACATCTAATAATTAAAAAATGAGACAAAAATCAACAGTGCACAGAAGAAAGGTATATAACTTAATAACTTTTCTACCAAAACGCACTAGAATTACCCTCCTGCTTTTTCTACATGTTCAATTTGAGACTAATTTAATTGTTACACTCAGTTATCTCTGCTCAGAATACTCAGTGAAACATATTTCCTGCAATGGGTTTCAGATACAAATGTACAGATTCCAGCACTGATTTAAGACATACAGAATTCTTACATTCACAGTTCTCCTGCCTTTCCATTTTCCCTTTTCTTTCTGTTTGCACAAGTGTCTAACGTGTTTAGAGAAATACTTTTTCTCTGCTATTCAAAGTGATTATTTTTCTGCATTGAGAATATTTCCGAAATATCCTCATTTATTAGATGACCAGCCCTTTGCTATACCATAACTTTGGCAGAGCATGGAACAGCTTTTCATTCCAAAGTGGAGCTGTTTGTAACCATGTGATGTTTTTTAGTTTGCAAACACCTTAATTGGTCTGAGGGGATAAATTCTGTCAACTTCTTACTTAATGGTTATCTTGATATCTGTCCTCTTTAATGTATTTACTTACTACAGGCAATAAAATATTATCTATGGGGCTTTTTTTTTGGTTAATAAGAGAAAGAAAGAAAAAAAAACGTATACAATCTGCCTTAAGTGAGGTCTATGTCAAGCGACTCATTATATCAGCTTGAAATCAATGAAGTCAACAAGCATGCTGAGATACCTGAAAATCCTCAATTTGTTTTGATTTTTCTTTTTTTTTTCTTTTTTTAGTAAGGCCTTCATTTTCCAATTAAAAGAAAAACAAAAAAAAGTCTTATGCAGCTATGAAGACTGTCTAAATTAAAGTATCTCCTTTATTACAGACAAGCAAAAGACACAATGCACAGGACAGTTCAGAGGTGAATTCATGGTGCCTAACCTGTCATATTTCTCTCTGAGGAGACACATTCGTACACACATACATGCACATTCACATAAAAATGCACAAACACATCAACATGAATTTATGTGTATGAAACACAAGTCAGATTAGGTTCCTCTTTCCTTAGCAAAATCACAGTCATTTCAGCCCTTGATGTCAATTAAGCTTGTCTAAGTCCAGTCTCCTGATGTGTTTCAAGTGCTGCTGAATGCGATCTACAGATTATGATTTTGGTATCATTAGGTAAAATGACAGAGCTTTTTGAAAGCTATCTATATCCTGTGCTACACTGTCATTTTTCTTGAAGTTCCAGGCTGCTCAGACTAAGGTTATAGAATTTTCTAACTATAACCTCCAGGACCCTATCAGGAGGGTTTATCCATCCAATGGTATGCATAATTTTCCTATTTCTGACTTATTTCTTGGCATGTTTCAAAGTGAGCCCAGCTGACTTATTCAAAGCTATGTTAAGTAATTGGTTGTTTACTGAGTTGTTTTTCTGTTTCTTAACAGTGAAATATTAAATCTGATCAATTTGTAGGTTACATAATTTTTCTTTTCAAAAAAGGTGTTAATTTTTTCATAATGGATCACTTGAGCTTCAATATGTATGAAGATAGTTAAATATCATTATAAGCATTTGGGCAAGTTTTGAGTGTTTACTTATACCTTTAAAATCCCATCAATGACAAAACCAGAGATTACTAAGCTTTCCTCATCTGAACCTTTTCACCACAGCTTAATAAATATTTCTCTGAATGGTTTCAGTTAGCTTGCTTTTACTACCCTCTATCAGGCTAGGTTCAGCTAAAATATGTTAACAACAATTTATAATCACTGCATCACACTATTAGCTTTTTAAAAAGGAATTCATGGGGAAAAGAGAGGAAATAGATATAGAGCCATAATGAAGAAATAATTTTAGACATAATTCATAGTTAGCATTAAAGCCATCATGAAATTTCATTCTAGTTGAACATATGACTAAGTGTGTCCCAAAATAAGAAAATTATCTGAATATGACATTTCTACATATATTAGGATTTTTTAGTTATACTTACATCACAATAAAAAAAATAATTGATTATTGTATTCTTCATCATAGCCCATTTTTTCACTGGAAGAACTCATGATCCAGTGAGTTGTCTTTATATATATATGATTTATACAATGTCTTTCCGATGAATATTCAATGGAAAAGAGTTAAACAGTGCTGTCTACAACGAGCTGCACTGTACCACAAGGAAGTTCAGGATCAATTAGTGTCTGTGTTGTGTAAACAGAAGAGAAAACACATTCCTACATGGTACAAGAAGAAAGGCAGAAAAAGGAGTTAGACTTCTTCATTTCATACTAAAAGAAATAAAGTTGGTTTTCCTTTGGAAAATCCACTAAGTTTCTAGAATAAGTATATTTCTTATTAATTTATTTTACATAAACTACTTTTTCTGTATTTGGGCAGCTATTTCCAGAATCACAAAGCAGATGAATGATTTATATTCTGATAACATGGATGTGTTGTATGTTGGCAAGAAGTTTTGTCTTCATTCATCTGTCCAAACTATAACATTTGAGAAAGGTGATTTTTTTTTATCTTTGTAGATTTTTTCTTATTTTAAACATATTCAGTGCACTTTTTTATTTTCTTTAATCAAACTCCAGGTTTTCTATTTATTTCAGAATTGTATAACCATAATTGAAAGAATTCAGCTGGTTTTTTACTATTTCCTTCTGCATGTGACAGCATCAAGACTGAGAATTGATTTTATTTCTCTGTATAGACTCAAATGAAAGCCTAATGCTTTAGGGGAAATAACCGTGCCCAAAGATCAATTAATAGTTTTCCTTCTTTCACCCACATCTATAACAGAGGTGACATTGTGTATGTCATTTGCATACACAGCTGAGAAAATCCAAAATAAAGTGATTAAAAGTAAATTAAGTAAACAGTCCACTCTGGACTCCCGGGTAATTAGAAAACATTGGTTTTGATAGTTATGTATTATGCTTGTGCATGTACTGAATTTAAATATCAATTATAACTTGTTCACTATTTAAATTTTACTTTATGTTGCTCATGTATTTATTTGAAAATACAAGAATACATATTGTTGACCACAAAATTGCTAAGCTATATTTTTAAAAAAAATTCCTTGCTATATATATATCCATCTGATCATTGTTCTAGATGTAAGTAATTTCAAACTGCTTACATTGCTGCAATCACAGAACTCCACTATTTCCACAAGCAGCATGGCAGCAGGTAAATATTCAAAGTAAGTATTATTGGTGATCAGTTTTAAAAGAGCCTTTTGGAATTTCGTGAAGCTGTGTATCAGTCCTGAATCTCCTGTTCTGTTTTTTCAATGTTCTCTCTTGATTTAAATCTACAGCTAATTAACTGTTTATCAGCTAGATGCTCTATCAAATAGGTAAAATCCATTTATGGTTTAGTTCACCATATATTTAACCAAACCAAAACCAAAACAAAACCAAATCAAACAAAAATAAAAATCCTGAAAAGAATCAATAAAACTCACTCCAGAAATGCCTCTTTTGCCTAAAGAAAGATTTCTTTTCCAGAGTAATACTAGTTAGTGTAGATTATCTGCAGTATCTGAGCCATCATGTTCTTTCCTGAACAGACTGTGTCTACTTTTAACACTTCTTCCTCAGCACTCCCTGTCTTTCAGGAAATCATAGGACCTTTGATGTGTGAAATCTCTGAAAGGTTTAACGTTAGTACTGCAAAAACATTGATGTAAATCTTCTGAAGTATTCATAAACAATTAGTTTATATAGGCCAATTCTCTTCCCTGTAAGAAGTGGGTCACCTGAAACAGAATTAAAAGAACTGAACATGAGTTCATGCTTTTTATGTCAGCTTTTGTTTAGACTTCCTTTAATGGAAATGAATTGCAGTTTTCAGGGGGCAATTGATTCTGTGGTAAGATAGGTACCTAATATCTTTGGGATAAATCACCTTTTTTTTTCTCTCCATTCATGGTGGAAATAACTTGGAGGACTAGCTCTGACTATTTCCTTAGCTTCTTTGGAAAGATGAACCTCGCTGATATGAATCCTAGTCTTTATATATAATATCAAAAATGCAGATCTACAATAGCTAAGTGAGTACAGGTATACAATTTACCTAACCAATAAGTCATACAGCGATCTAGTCATTACACAATGATCAAAATGTTTTTGCATGAGAAGAAATTCTTCAACATTCCCCTATTATGCCTACATATGAATTTTCTTAAATATGTGTGATGACAAAAGCATTAAAGCTCAAGGCTTCTTTGGTTTGTTGCTATTCTGAACACCTATAATTAACACAGACAAGTGATCACAACTATTGTAGCACAAATCACATCTCAACTGAGCACAATGAACTATGCTACAATATATTGAGAACAAATTGAACAACTAAAAATTCAGCAAGTAATAGCTTCATATCATAAGATAAAAGGCTGCATGCAGTAAGCGAAACCAGAAGAGTGAATTCAGCAGTGAACTATTCACTTTGAATTTTATGCTCATTGCTCCCCACAAATCATTTCTTGACAACAATTTTTGGAAGCAAACTCAGTCTAAAGCCCTCTGTTCACTTGTGTGTCCTCTGCTTTCTCCTCTTCACTTCCCAGACAGCTCTTAAACACCTTAGGGGAGATGCCATTAACAGATTCTCCTTTGCCTGTATACAGCATCAGCAGCTGGATGGGCTTCCCATAACTGCGTGATATGAAACACACTGATCAGTGGTGCCTCTCATCTGCCTTTAGGCATATGCAGCAAAGTCAGGAGATGTTACATAGCATTTGTTGAGAGACCAGGTGCCCCACTATGCCTGGATCAAAAGCAGGAAAGACTTATAGTGTGAGACTGGAAGAAACGAGTAAGCAGTGCTGTATGTCTGGGATGACTCAAAATTGGGCAGCTGGGAAAAGGGGTACAAATACATGATGGAAGAAGTCCTGTGTTCTGTGAAAATAAAGAAAAAAATGTAGGAAAAAAAAGAAAATCACAGGTGCATTGAGGTAAATTCTTATGAAAATGCTGAGGAGAGGTTATTTCTACTTTAAAATACAACACTACTGCCAGTCCTTCATTTACATTGGATGTGCGGCTAGAGAGCAGACAAGACAAGGATGCAAATGCAAATGATTGCAAAATTGTCAAGACTTTTTGTTACAAACTGGGAAAAGGAGGACACTGGAATGAAATAAAAACTATGAGGATGAGATGGGATTAAAAAATGATCCCTTGGTGATTAGGTGAAAGACCTGGAGAAACCATAATGATAAATTAAGATACACAAAAGTAACAGTCACAAGACAAAAAATGTCTGATGCCTCCAAATACATTTCCTCAGTTCATTAGTAGGAAGTGACCTAAAGTAACTGCTGGGAGGAGTTAAGTCTGGAGCAGGAAAACATCATGAATTTGGATGTGAACTCTAGGGATGTATTGAAATATTTTCCTAGAGAATAGCAAAATAAAATAATAATCATAGTAAAAAGAAAATAAGAGAAACAATTTTAATACAAATTTAATACTAAATATCTCAAGTAATTTTAGTCTATTTTTTTAGATGATCTGTCTTTTAATGCATAAATTCTGTCTGTAGTTTTTCGTACATTCTGTCATACACGCTGTTAAAGATGTCAAGACGTGTTCAGAGGTCTTTAGTAAGGCTCACAAAGTCTTCCCATTCCGTCATAAACTACATAAATTATCCTTCAGGATGAAGGCTGAACATTCAAGGCAAACACTCATTATCTATGGACTCTTAAGAATGCTGACTGGTGGAACCGAATTAATTTTGCTGCTGCTGGACAGCAAAATTTAATTCCCCTTGCTCTAGTCTGAAGCCTGTGCTATTGTTCTGCCCCACATAGATATTGGTCTTCTTATGTCTGAAAGGAGTTATAATAATTTCTGATTTCACCTCTGAAGTATAAGAAATGGACAGCCTTATATTAGAAAAACACCAGATCTTATTGTAAAGTTATCTGATTTGGGCAATTGCCTCTTCTACAGTGAAAACAGCTAAAACGCTATATTAAAAAAAAAACCCCTCAAACACCTGTGCATAACGAAGTCCTTTTCTATGTGTTTATGTAATAGTGAATTTTGTCTCAGAAGCCAGAACACCTGACTAAAGACCTTCTTTTTTTTCACATTACAAAGAAAAAAAATGTGTGAATCCTTATATCCATGACAGAAAGGAAAAAGTCATTCTTGGTTACTCATGAAGTCTTTCAAAGGTATCTCTTCTTCCATGTATGATAATCAATTGAATATATGTTTAATAATATAAGGTGAATAGTTACAGAAACGTGTTTCTTTTTGAGGCATTGGAAAACCTGTGGCACGTATCACGTTAATAAAGATAAACTTGTGATAGAAATCAGTCTACATAATGATAATTAAAATAACAGAAATAAATTTTTAAAATGTAATGTAAAAATTTTGGAAAGAAATACCTAAAAATACCCTTTAAACCTTGAATTTACACACAAGAGGCCAATAATGTGTTCATTGCATCTTTTTTTTTAAATACAATTATAATGTAAACAAAATAATTAATTAAAAATTCAGAAAACAAAACAAAGTGGAACTAGTAGGGGAAAAGGTAAGATAGGGAAATAAACACTTGAACTAAGATTGTACCTCCAGATGGCCTAATTTTAGGAAATAATTCCTATCAAATAATGATAGGAATTGTAGGATCTCTACTACAAATATGTCAGAACACATCTATGGAATAGTAGTAATTTGGTTCTTCAAGTAATCTAATAATCTTACTTTTTTCTTAATTTTTATTACATTTAATCATTTGAGGAATAAATATCTAACTTTTGACAGAAAATTATTCTTTAACAGTTTATTATCTCATATTAGCTTATGATGACTTCCTCTTTTCTAAAATATTTCTTCCCAATGTCTATCATTTTATTTTTGTTCTTATTTATCTGAGTTTAGAGAGAAAGTTTCTGGAAGACATTTACCATAGAGAAACCTACTTTATGGTGGAAAGACACTTAAAAAACCCAAAAACCAAAAAAACCAACCAAACAACAGCAAAAACCACAACTCCTCCCCTCCCCCAAAATTTAAACAATAAATATAATTTTAAAAGCTCTATGGCTTCACAAAAAGTAATAAACTTTTATATAAATCTGGCTTAATTACAGCATCAAAAACAAACCGTAACTAACTGCTTTATAAATGAAAAGTAGAAAATATCACTGGCAGGAAGTGGTGTCTGGAATTACAGAATATTATTTTATGTTTTGTGGTTTTGTGAAGAATCAGACAACATTTTAGACAACATTTTCAATTTTTCTTACATTACTTATGATTCACTACCATCATAAATACTGACCTCTTCATGTTCTACTGAAGCATTTTCAGCAGGAGGTTGGAAATCGGTCTGTCATGAGCTAACTAAGAACGTTTCTCATAATTCTAAACTCTGGCCTTCCTTATGTACCTTGATATTGCTTTGCAGTTCTTTTTTAAATGGAACTCAAATGCACATTCTCTAGAACTTATATTTGCCTAGTAATCAAAACAGTTCTATTACCTCTGATGTCATCCTTAAGACTATCTGCTCCTCACTGGTTTTACACAGCCTAATTCAAACTGAATTGACATAAAAGAAGTGTCTCATATTACAAGCTTTCATTATTTATGCTGAAGGTATGTCAGTTGTTCTCTGAAGGAAGTATTAATAGTCCCCTATTCTTCATACTTTTCAGATATCCTGACACTGTTTGCATATTAGTCCTACATCTTACTCAGTTTCAAAGCTAATTAATTGTGATGAACACTGAAGACAGCAGTAAATTCTTCCTCAAATCCATCAGTTGTACAATTAACATTCATCTTTTTCAACAGACTGGGGGTGGACAAGTCTTATCAGAAAGAACAAACAACCCACCTCAAAAGGCTTTCATTATTTATATGTAGGTGAGTCTATTTGCATCTTAAGCAAATACCCCCTACCAAACCGTGGAGTGCCGAGTGGCAGGGTGCTGAACCCAAGGCTGTGGGTTCCAAACACCCCACGGGCCATTTGCTTCAGAGTTGTACTTGGTGATCCTTGTGGGTCCCATTCAGCTGAGAATATTCTGTGATCTGTGATGGCCTTTGGGTGTTGCCATCTGGAGCTCCTTTGTTTCCCACATAGCCACAGCTTGATGTCTTTCCCAGTACGTCAGGATGCGAAGGTAAGTAGGGTGCTTAAGAGCTGTGTGATAATAGTGTGTAGATAGAAACAGATGGGACTCAGGATCTAAACAGATATAATTCTTGATTAAAGAAACTAAATTTCTTCAGGTTATCAGCCTGTTCCTACAAAGCTGTGTCACAGTGTGCCCATCGGCATTTACTTACCAGCCAACAAACAATTAAAGAAAAGAAAAATATTTGTATCACTGACAAGAAAATCAGATGACATTCCAGATTTGTGCTTTTCACTAAAGAACATTAGTGAAGGATTCCACATAATTAAACCAAATGCAGCATAATTTGGAACAAACAAGCCCTAAGAAATACTGCAACTGTGAAGAAATGTGCTGCTGAATAGTATTTGTTTGCAAAAGTTAATGACTGGCAGCATGTTATAGTGAAAATGCACAAAATCAATACTGATATAAAACTCCAGAGCTGACTGTCACAAAATACTTTGATTAGTCTGAAATAACGGGATAGCTTAGCATGGTTATATGTTTGCTGCTATCACCAGAATGCCCATGAACTTGAACCTATTGATACTGAAAAGTCTCAGAACGTCAGGCAAGGAGCTGTCAGGGACAGAAAAATATACATGTCAAGTCCAAATACAGTTGGTGATGGAGGTGGAAAATTTCACAGCTATCTCACACAATTTTTATCACTGTAATCACTGGTAATTCAGACAAGGTATTCAAAGCATAAACCTACTGTAAACAGGTGCAAACGATGGGAAAGTTAAATCCAGAATGCTAAAATGTTTCTTTTAAGCCAGGTGTTACTATACATTAAGAAAGCAGGAGTGGTAGTGAAGAGTTATTGACAAGGGGGAAAAAAACCCTCAAACCCAAATATCCCAAGCCTTGACACCATTAAGCCTAAATCGATTTCCAGAAAACTAGTCAGAATGAATGTTGTTTTGCAACCATGAAACAGAAGGCAGTGGACTGGTGTCCTCAAATTAATTTCTGTTAATAGTGTTGACTCTTCTGTTCAACGAGAAGACAACTAAAAATTCTTTTTATGCAAAATACGATCCTCTGAATTTTATTACCTCTCTCAAGAAGAGAGATCATATCTGCTACTGAATGGTACAGAAAAACACCCCCAGTGAAATACATTCATGTAAATCACATTTTCTCAGATAAAATGACCTTTCTCTGAGTAAAACAAAACTCCCAGATAGAGTGCTCAACAGTTTTATTTTTTTATAGTCTTAACAGCAGGATGTTTCTGAAAATAATGAACATAAATATAATGAGACAGTTTCTGAAAACTTGTTTTCTGTGGAATAAAATAAAACTTTTCATTAGAATTTCCAGATGACAACAGATTTCTAGATTTTTTTTCTAAGAACAAAGTCAAATGATCATGGCAAAAGATTAAGCATTAGTATTTTCCTTTATGCATTTCTGGACATCTAAATAATTTACATGTAATGGTCCTTTTTAGTGAAGACCTGCACAGAAAGCTGAATGTGCATTTTCCACTTCAGTATCCTCTTACCTAGTCTATGAGTAATGTTTCTCTTACTTGCTTTTCTAGAAAAGACTATGATGCTTTGATCAATGGAAATAGTTTACATCACAAAAATATTAGAGAGTGAACAATACATAGTAAAGCTCCATATAATTGTAAATGAACATGCTTTATCTAAAATAACGCAAGTTGCCCAAAGTACTGGACATTCTCACAGTCTTCAGTAATAGTCTTTTTTCCCTTGTTGTGATGGTGATAGGCAGTAAACTTCCCCTTTAAATTTGCTGTTATTTTCAGATTCCAAATACAACGCCAAGATAATTCCTGCACCTAGGATATTCATGGATCTCCTGAACACATAGGAAAATATACCAGAAGCTGCTCTAAAGATAATGTGAAAATGCAGTGATTTCACAAGCTCAGCACAGGAGAGATATCACTAGCCACAGTTCTCACTTTTGTGTGAAAGGAGCACAAACAGGTGGTGTGTTCCTCACAGTTATTTTGCAGCTAAGATTCATTTCACTATTGAATGATAACAGGATAGCTCAGACTGGAGGGGACCTCAGGGGATTATCTACTCAACTCTGCTCAATCTAGGGTCAGCTCTGAGGTTCAGTGCTGTCTCATCCCAACTCACTGTCTGACACAAAGCCCAGGGCTTTTTCTTTTTCCAGAGCAACACTCCAGCTGAGCAGATTGTCCATAGCCCATATATTCCTAGGATTTGGCATTTATCCTGCTTGATTTTCATTGATTTTCCTTTTAGATTATTCTCTCAGTTTGCCTGTGTCCCTTCAGTTGACAATCTGCCTTTGAGCATATCAACTATTCCCTCCACTTTGATGTCATCTGTGAGGTTGATGAGAGTGTCCTCTGCTGCCACTTCCAGGTTATTGATAAAATCATTAAGTAGGACAGATCTCAGGATATGCTCCTGCAGAGCTCTGCCTCCTTTTTTCCAGCCTCCAGACAGAGTACAAACCATTAACCACAACCGCTTGAGCCAACCATATAAACTGATTTTATTCACCCATGTCACACCTACAAACTACAGTGTCCTTACTTGGATGCAGGAACATTGTGGTACCTAGTGTCAAAAGCCTTGCTACAGTCAAGGTAAGCAGCATCCATTCTCTGTCCTAACCACAGAAGTTCATCACAGATGAGAGTTTAAAAGTACTTTAAGTCTGAGTTGTTAAGGTGCACAATACTAATTCAATTTTCATTCTTCCTAAAATCTCATTCCTCCAAAAACATACTTTGGAAAAAAAGTCCTTCTGGAGTATTTCATTTTGAAGCAGTCTATCAGTTCAAATTGTCATTTGCCTCAGATTTGATTATTTACTGTACAAATATTAACCCAAATCTCTCTCTAAATATATATAAACTTATAATCTTGGCCTTTCATCTAGTTTGTGTATCAAAAAAAGAAAATATTTCCATTATAATGTAATTCTAACCACAGACTGCTCAAAGAACCTGGAGGAACAATAAAAGGAAGTCCAAGGAAAACAGATTTATTCAAAATTCCTTTCACGCTTGAAGAACAATGGAAAACAACAACAATTCAAATTAATATTCAAATAGAACAAATGCAAGTATTTCATCCAGTTTAATCATATACTTTCAATAAAAGTCCAGTTCAAGAGTGTGTTAAGGGGATTGTAAAGTTCAAGGAAGGTTGAGTTGATTTTTAACAAATGCTTTCTTTTTTTATTATTTTGACTAATTATAAGTTTGCTTATGATTGCACATGAAAATTTTTGATTTTCTAAAATTTTAAGTTTATATTGCCACGTATTTCTGAGGGTAAACTAATCACTAAGTATTAACTACAGCCAGATATTACCAAACTGAATTAAAATTAGTTTAAATATCTGCATAAAAATCACTGCAAAGAGAGTAGAGCATTCACCCAAAGAGCAAAACAGAAAGGAGTCAAGAATAATGATACTTATGTTCCCAGCATGTGGAAATTGCATCACCTAATACCGAATTCTCAACATTTGGCTTTGCGGAAACTAGTTACAAGCAAAATTACACCTTCCCCCAACACAAGATATTTCAATTGCACATTCATTCCTACTCTGTGCCTATGCTTACATGTCAACTGTGTCCTGCCAGATGGGCAAGGGAAGGGATTGTCCCATTGCGCTCTGCACTGGGCAGCCTCAAGTTCTGGCAGCAGTTTTGTGTGCCACAATATCAGAAAGATATTAAACTGCTAGAGAACGCCCAAAGGAGGGCAACAATGATGGTGGAGGGCCTTGAGGAGAAGCCGCATGAGGAGCAGCTGAGGAGGCTTGATCTGTTCAGCCTGGAGAAGACTGAGGAGAGACCTCACTACAGTCTGCAGCTTCGTCATGAGGGGCAGCAGAGGGGCAGACACTGATCTCTTCAGGGCTGGGACCAGTGACAGGACTCGAGTAACAGCATGAAGTTGAGTTGGGAGGTTTAGGTCAGATATTGGGAAAAGATTCTTCACCCAGACAGTGGTTGAGCACTGGAACAGCTCCCTGGGGAAGTGATCACAAGTGGCCTGACAGAGCTCTAGAAGCAGCGGGACAATGCTCCCAGACAAATGGTGTGACTCCTACGGTGGTCTGTGCAGGGCCTGGAATCGGGCTTGATCCTGATGAGTCCCTTCCAACCCAGAATATCCTATGATTTTATGAAAAGATTTATTGTTCATGTTCTAATTTTAGAAAATATAGCTAATTTAGTGTTAGTGTACAGTGTTTAGTCCTTTGTTTTTTCTTTTATTTCTTTTCTTTTCTGGAATATCTACAATGCCCTATTGTTTTAACACTTTTATAAGATCAGTGTGTTTCGGTACATTTCTGCACACATTGCTGTCATTCATGTACCCTCTTCTAGCTGTTAATTAAAATCCTGTTTTCTGATTTTAGTTTATTTTTTTCAGAAATTGCAGCTTTGTTTCTTCACTATGACACTTAGTATATTAAATGTCCAATTAATTTCTCCATGCTTTGGCCAGATATCATGCATTTAATGCTGCAGTAGACATTTAAAAGAGGGAAGAATGGGAGGAATCTCAGTTGTTTTCATTGGCTGTTGTAACATACCCTTTACTGCACCAGGTAACTCAGTGACAGGCCTGTATCAGAGCTGCATCTGGCTCTCATTTGTAGTTACAGTGAATTCTACTTAAAGAATTATACCATGGCCATTTATTTCCCGCCAGAGTGATCTGTTATAACAAATATTGACCTTTAATCTGTCTTCTCCAAGCTGTGCAGTCTACAGAAATGCAGATGACATATGTAAGACCTTTCCAAGCAAAGCAACGCATACAGCTCTTGAAAAACTGAAACTTTTTCTGAAAAAGGTTCAGTGACACAGGCAGGAAATTCTTCCCCACAAGGAAACAGGTCCGCTGAGCATAAAAGTGTCAGTGTCTCTACACTTTGATAAAATCACACTTATCCCCTAGAAACATAGGAATTGAGGTGGTTTCTAGGACTTTTTAGGGGGGTTTGTGGGAGTTTTAAAAGATTTTACACTAAAACTCATGACCTTTCCCTGTCACTACTTTACTCAGAAACTTACTTTTGTCTGCCTGATACTTTCATCAGATTAATTTTTCCTCTAAGCACAAAGGATTATGACTTCCTATTAAGCTCAATAGTGGACCAACTGCATTTTCTATTCTTCTTGTCTTTTGTGTTATGCTGGAGGGCACTTCAGGCTGTCTGAAACTAACAGCATGGGTTTGTGATTGGAGCATCTGACGGCACAAAGTACAAACAGTTCTTATATGTCTTTTATTATTTTCTCACTACCACATAGAAGACTTTCGTTTGAAAGTTTCTTTCATATTTGAAACTGTTTATGTGTATTTTGAAGTGTACTGAAATGTTGTTTTAGATATTGAACATGTTAAGGATTTCACCACGATTTTTCCCATTTTATCTAGGACATATAAACAATGAAAAAGAAGAATATCAGATGTTTTTTGAGTATGCCATGGACTCTAAGCTCTTGCTTATGAAGAGGGTTAACTTAAACTCTATTTTTATTCTAGTGAGAGAGGAGAGAAATCCTGAGGCTGAATCAGCGCACACCACAGATAAGACAAGGGTCATGGCAGCCCAGTCCTTGGGAAGTTGAGGGAGACAGACTGTCGAGTCCACTAGCACATTCAGGGTCCTATCAATATCAAAGAAAATTAATTAAAATATGCCTTTACTATGTACAATATCATAAAAAGGCACAATGGTCTAGGAAAAAATGAATCTCTAAATTAAGTGCTAGCCTGCTTCTTTGGATATTTTGAGATTTGGGAGGACAAATGATAATTATTCTTCATGAGACTAAGAAATGAAAATATTATCATGATCTTTTACTACTGACTTTACTTAAAATGCTCTCTCTCCAAAAAAGAAACAACCAACCAACCCAAACAAAAGAAAACAAGAGATGAAACAAGAGCAAAACCCAGAAAACAGGAAGAAAAAAAAAAGTGAATCCCAAAACCAAAGACAACAAAATGAAGATAGGTTACTAACAGTTTGCTAGTTGTATGGTAACAATTTTTGACAGATTATGTTCTATTTACAAATTATCCTTTTTGTTGCAGCTCTGATTAGAACGTCTTAAGACACTGAATTGCTCAATGATCTACACAGAAATTTAGTTTCATTGCATCAGAAAACAGCAGAATAAAAACAAGGTAAAAGAAATTTGTCTACCCAGAACTAATATGTCTGAGATGTGAATAGAATGTGTACTGTTCTTACTAATGTATGGACAGATTAAAAGTAAAAGAAGTGATAATTAAAGTTTGCTGTACTAAGCTGCTGGTACAAACATTGTCAGAAAATGAATGTTAATTGACTGAAAACTGTCCTGCCATCTGATACTGCACAGAAATGAGCACATAATACATCAAGTCAAAGATATTTCACATTACTTTGAAACATTAATTTTCAATGTTAAAACATATAAAAAGATTAAAATAAACTTGTTGATAAATAAAAATGAAAGTGCTTTGTTTGTATGAGGCAGAGCAGAACATTACCAATATAATGAATACTGGCATCAGGATTGCTAAATATGTGCATTGATCTAGAACAGAATCTTTCCTACAAGGCTTTTTCAGCTACTGTGGCTACTGACTGGAGACCATTTTTTGAATGGACTCGAATATTTTCAGCTGTAGAAGTGATTATGTTGATCAGAATTATAGCCCAGACTCTACTTCCTGCTTCCTACTTTATAGTTAGAGATTCCCGGTAGAGCATTGCTTTCTACCTATCTGCCTGTTAGGGATTAGAATATACCTTTCAAATAAATTTAATATAGCATCAGAACTTCTTGTTTAACACAAGAAGTATAGTGTTTGCAGGAAGAGGTAGAAGGCAGTACATTTTACCCTGTCTGTACCCTCACCTGTGGGAAAAAGCAGGAGAGAATTAAAGGGTTTGAAAAATGTAGAGTATAATCTGGATCTATATCCACCATAATTAATAGAGCAAATTATGGGAATAGAAATTACAGTTCCTTCAAGATGCACAAGCAACTTAAGTATGCCAAAACAACCTAGGTAGATGATACTTGTTAGTTTACTCTTTCAGATGTTACAGATGTCCTATTGAAATATCCCTTATGAGACACAAGCTAGAATAGTTCCGGTACTTCAGAAACACAATAGAAAAATATCACCCAGGACATGCAGTGGAGAACTGGAAGAGGAAAGCTTACAACCAAAATCAACTTCAGTAATGAAATCCCTGAACCTAAATTATAAGAGGAAATGGCCTATACAAACCACGCTACAGATAAATCATCAGTTCCAGCATCATTCCCTGTATTTACATAATTTGCTTTATCAAGATCAAAGGATAAACCATAGGTAAAAATTCCACAGTTACTCTTTTTTACTGCTAAGATCTGTGGAAAAATATTACCATTTACAAAAAAAACCACTAATCATCTTTTTGCCTTAAAGAATTGTTGACCACTAAATACTTCTGATCGAACATTTCCCTTTCTATGTATCATAATATCAGGTATCAAAAGTAATCACATTATCTAGACCTTCTAGCATATTTTGAAAAGTATCAAATAAGTCTTTGGGCAGAAAGATCTGAATTGCGAGTAATGCATCTGAAAGTTCTAATTTATTTTTCTTCTTAGTTTCTTATGTTAATACTTGAAGAAAGAGATAAGGTTTTCTGGTTTGAAAAAGCTGTCCACTTTATTTTGTTAATCTAGCAGGAAGCAAAGAGGAGGAAAGAAACCTTAATTATTGTTGTGTAGTATTTTCCTTTCCAGTTCTCAAGTTGCTTGTGAAAAATCTATGTTACTCGGATTATGTGTGCCTGGGGAGCTATGACAGCATACAAAAATCTCACTACTTCAACTACATATTCTTAGAATGACCACAAATAATTTTAAGGAAAGCTTTCAATGGCCTCCTTTAATGATAATACCAAGTGATGAGGGATAATTAAAAATTAAAAATGTAGAAAGCAGGTAGATTTGCACATGAAGGAACTTTTAAGGTTCAAGGCTAAAATACGACATGGATGCATACATGCACAATGACAAAGAAATACATAACTGAACCTTAGAAAGCCTATATCAAATAACATCTTACTCTATGACACGGATTCCTTTTTTCTGGAGACTGCACATGTTCTAGATATACCCCTACATGGATTTTCACTGATGCAACAACTTAGGTTACTTTGGATCAGTTAAAACAATTATAGAAGATATGTGTTAGGGTATAGAAGAATAAAGTAACCAGGAAAGCATGATGAAGAAACATTAATTTCTTTCTTTTCATGGTATATCCTTTATGGCCCAGAAGGTATATTTGTGACATTGCATTCAACTTAGATCTCTAATTTTCAGCAGCATTGCCACCATTAACTGTGTTCCATATAAAAGTAACATTTCTGTTTGTTAGATTAGAATTGTGTATTTAAATGTCTTCACAAAAAGTGAGGTAGAACAAAAATGCCTTGAAGATGCAAGCTGTGCTTGCTCATGATTAGCAGCCCCTTCTTCTTGGAATAATTTGGTTTCAGGACTGAAATAAATTATTTGTGTCTTAATGATGCTGAAGTAATTAAATGTATATTTGCTTATCATTTATGTTTATTCTTAGATAATAGCTTACACTAGTTTTCACTGTGCATCTTTTACTCTATGCTAACAGTTCTTACCTCAAGGGAAGCAAGTTTAAGAAAGTTTAGAAAAAAGAATATTTTTTAGTAAATTTTACGTTTTCTTACCCACTATTCTTCTCATGTATGTTTTGCTTGCCCACTGCAGAACACCAAAGTTGGTCTTCTGCAGAAGGAGACATATGAATAAATGCAACAAATGGCTTTCACAAGGTTCATAGCTCAGTTTTATCCTCAGACATAAAGTTTTTCTCTAATAGGCTAACAAAATATCAAAGTTTAAAATTAATGTATAAAAAAACGTGTGTTTTAACCATTAAACGAGCTGATTCTGATTGAACACAGGGCAACAATATTTTAGGAATCTGGAACCATATCTAATGTTCTACGTCTGCTGTTCTTACCTCTATAGAATTGTGTCCCTCAGATAAAGTTGTGTAATTATTTTTGGTCCTACACATAGCTTCCTGCCCAAGAATGTTCTTGTGGTATCGTGATGTAAGTTTTCTAAAATCAACAGAAGACATACTTTTTTTTCAGGGATTCTAATTTTAAAAGTTCAAGAAGGTTTAATTCAACAGAAAAAATATTTCTTATGATGGCAGCTATACACAAACATTCTGAGCCAGAGATAAAAAATACAGTCAAGAATAAAATACCAGATGATGTTTTCTGACCTATACGTTTACTAATGCCTGGAGTGTCTACTAAGACACCCCAGGCATTAGTAATTGTATAGGTCAGCAAGTATAAAGTAAATATTCAGCATATTCAATATTCAGTAAAAATTCTCTAGTTACTGACACTACTCACTAGCCACTATTCCATATGACTTTCTCCAAGACACTTGATCTCATTAAAAAACCCCAAAACCATGTTGGATCACGTTTACCAAGCTAGACAAAATAACAGGAGTATAATTCTTCTCATCTGAACTCTCATTATGGAGTTGTCTCAACATCATAACATTATTGAAATAATGTTCATAGGCAATGAAAATAGATATATCTAGCGTATTAATCATCTCAACCCAATTTAGCTGTCTAAAGTCAAATGCATCACAACCAAGAAATTCCCATGGATAACTTGTTATACTGTTACAATAAAAGGAGTTTTAAAAACTCAAATCCAAACTTTTACACTTCTGATACAGTTGCCAAAAAGCAAGGAGTTCCTTGGAGTTATCTCAATATTTCAGTAAGGATTTGACAACAACACTAATGTGTCCTTTTATGATACTGTGGAAAAAAATGAGATTGGAAAGACCAAGAAGGATTCTTTATGTTGTTTCTCCAATTAGCAATTTAGTGATGAGTGCCCACTTAAGACACAGAAAAAAAGCAGAATTGCAGGACTGTCATCTCTCAGATGAACACAATCACTCTAAAGAGTCGGAATTTCCTTTCTGGTGTGTAGAGCAATTTCCTGGGAAAAAGACATTATGAAGTTCTTCAGGCTGCAGAGCTGAGAAGCTTAAATGCCACTAAAGTCTTCTAATTGATTTAGCCCCAAGGAAACAGTGCACTGCTGACAAGGCAAGAAGGGTGCTTTGATGGGAAAAGCAATACATATTTTCTTGTCAGTCTGGAATATTGTGGGCAGATGGGAGCTCACTCTGCATCAACTGAAAGCCAGGCAGAAGCCAGAATTTATTAGTTTGGATGAAGTGATAAACTGCTTTCAGCTGTCTCTGGAAGTGTAGAGGGACAGCTTTACACACAGTCCTTGTTGTCCCACCATAACTGCCATGCAGAACCCATGCTTGCTTAGAGTCAAGACCATACATCTGTGTTCACCCAGAAGTAAAACTAATCTGTATAGAAAGAGTTTTTTGTTAACTCTTCACTTCTCCATATCTGAGCTGGTCAACAGTTACAGAAATTAAGCTTCTGGAACTGCAAATTGTACTTACAGATATTTTCTTTATGAGACAAATTCCAAGTACCCTCAACAGAAAAAGAAAGAAAAAAAAAAGAAAAAAAGAAAAAGCAAGGAGGAAAATACTCAAAATCAGCTTTATAAAACAATAGCTCTTCATTTTTTCTCTGGTTTTAGTAAGTTATCCCTGCATGAGGTTTTTTCTCTCTATCTATTCTAGCACGTATTGTCTCTGCTGCTGGCAGATCTGTTCTAACAAGAGATTGATCATCAATGGTTAATTCCTAGCATCAGCATTAGTGGCAAGTAGAGAAAGACCAAAATAAACAGATGTTGGAAACATGCTTCAAGGAGTAAGAACAGATTCTGTTCTTCTGTGTTGATTTCCACAGGATAGATGTTATTAACTAAGTTACTTTTTCAAGGATGTTTCTTCGTTCCAGATGACGGGATGTGGTTGCTACTTCATTTGCATCAGCAAATGCAACGTTTGCTTACTCATCCTTTGAAAATTCTCAGAAACTGCAGCAGAATTATTGACACAAGAAACTAATAATTCAATACTTGAAATTTTTCTGTAATTGCAACTATAACTGAGGCCAATGGCAGGGAAGGAAGTCACTTAACATTATAATCAAAGTGTTCTTGTAGATTGGACCTACAATTTGAAGTCATAATTCTCTACAGATGGCCAAGTTACAATTATAACAAGAAAGAAATAAGAATTAAAAGAATGTGAAGTGATTGCACCTCTATTCTGGCAGAAGACCATTAGAGCTTCCATACAACAGTATAAGCATTTTTAAAATGTTATTGCACGGTAAAACAGTAGATGTTTAAGGAGAGAAAAAAAATCAAAATAAATAGAGTCATAGAATCATAGAATGACTTGGATTGGAAGGGGCTAAATGCTAACTGAACCCTGACAGACTTCTTGAGGCCAAGACCAGTGAAACTTGTTGCACTGCATGACCAACCTCTTGAGGGAAGAACATTTTCCTAACATCTAGCCTGAACTTCTGACACAGCTTTAAGCCATCATATTATGTACTATCAACAGACATGAAAGAGAAATCATCACCTCAACCTCCACTTTCTCTCATGAGGTATTTCTAGACAGTCATGAAGTCACCCTTCAGTCTCCTTTTCTCTAAGTTTAATTAGTCTAGTATCCTCTGCTGCTCCTCATATGTCATGCTCTCTAGTCCCTTCACCATCTTTGTAGGCCTCTTTTGAACACATTCTAATCTATTTCTATCCTTTTTGTCTTGCAGAGCCAAAACTGCATACAGTACTTGACATGAGGCCACACCAATGCTGAGTAAATTCAGATTTGTCATATTTAAAATTGTTCAGTTTTTCTTAAAAGCTTTGACACTTTCAGTAATTGCTCTCCTCAAAATTATTTTGGCTTTTATTTTAACTGTGGTTTTTCATGTTTAACTTAACTTACTGATTTAAGATTAAAAAAAGAGAAACACTTTTTTTACAAGTGTAAATAATGGCAATTTCACTTCATTTCACAATTGTCATAAACTAAGTCTGTCTCACTAAATTAATTAACTAAATTATAAAAACGTACACAATAGAAGAAATTAAAAAACAACCCATGAACCAACCAAACCTCCATCAATAACAGGAAATTATTTAGTTCTTGAAATCTGTGAATTATATAATCGGAAAAAGGCCAGAAAAAAGGATGAAGTCATAGCCACTGTGCCTTTTGGTTCATATATTTTGAATGTTACAGTTTGTATCTGTTTTAGTAATTTCTAAATGAAATTAAAATACAAAATTAGGAAAATGTTGCAAATCATTCAAACTAACTACACTCTCTTAAACTAGGTTTTATTATTAAAGATTCATGATTAAAATATTATTATAACAATGTATGAAGAAAGAGACATTATAATTTCTAATTAGATTTATTTGACCTATATACCCTATTCTTTCAGTGTAATTTCAATTGTCATACTAAGTAACAATGAAGTAAGTGAAGCTGGTTGTAATTGTGTTTTCAGCATGTGTTTTGTGTGACAGAAATACAATTTTAAGATGGATTTTTCAGAAATTTACTGTACCTCAATACCTTCTATGTATTTGTGCGTGGTGATAGCTGTTATATATTTATAGAGAAGTAATAATCAAAAGTGACATCTTGTCTCTTTGTACTTGATTTTCAATAAGAAATTGACATTTGCTGGGTTTCAAATTACTAAATACTATTTGGGAATTCCTGTGTTCCAAGCACCTTACAGGGATTTCTCCTGTAGCTGAAAATCATCAAAATTATCATGAACCAGAAACTAAATTCTCTTATGTGGAGAACCATGTGGAAAAACTGAAAGCCTACAGCTAGTGAGCATATATGAAAATTATGTTTTGTAAAATGAAGTCATAGGAAAAAAGCCTTGTGCATCCAAATTACCTCCCCTATTGCATTTGTCTTGAGGAGATATGTATCTTTTGCCTTCATGGCTCTCCTTTAAGATGCATTAATTTCACCTTTTATTGGCCTATCTTCATCCAAGTTCTGACAGTGCTAATTTCATTCAAAGAACAATCTCAAGGTAAACTGTGACAGAATTGTCAAAGTTGAAATCTTTTCAGACAATTTTGTTGTTAGGAATATTCAAGTATCAAATATTTTCTCAAGTTCCCAATGTTAGGCATGCCTTTCCATGCAATCAGGAAGCAGCGTCCCTGTGGCATTGTTGTACATGAGCAACAGTCCAGATGTAAGACCAAACCTCCTTTGTCCCTCTCCTTCTCTATCTGATATGATTTAAGAATCTGAAATTACAGATCTCCTTACAGATGATATTATAGAGTGAGGTGCCTTGTAACTTTTGTAGACATTGTGTCAGTGTGTCTGGTTCCATTCACGTGTCTCTGCTCATTAAGTGGAGACCTCTCTTGAGACTAAGAGACTTGAGAACACTGCACAGAGAAATCTGAAGCTGCTCCAGGTTCATGAACCCTGTTTCTGCTATGAGTGATATTGAGCGTGAGCTAGTAAGCTGGATTTGGTTTGAACTGCTTCTTAGATAACTTAGATACTAAGTGACTTAGATAAGGTGTTTCACATGACTGTGGCTGAGATCATAATCATAACTAGACTTGCATAGATCTGCACAGAGATTGTTTATGCACATTTCAAGTCCTCAGTTCTCTACCTGCAAGTTGAGTAAATTTCAATTATGGCTTAGATAAACATTAGGCCAGCTAAATTCTTACTATGTAAATAGCAAACGGTACTTCATACCTTCAAATAGCCTTTATCATACCTGCAGGGATTCATTGTCATTCAGACAGTGTGGACACATCCCAGAAAAAAATCTGCTCAGATAAGACTACAAAGGAAGAATTGATGAAGAAATTATTCTTTTATAAGTGTGTTGCTCATCTTGAACATAATTTATTGATAATACAAGCTACAAGATGAAAGTTTTGAAGACTATCACACTTAGTAAGAAATGCAAAGTGGGGTTTTGCAAGTAATGGTGGGTGTGACAAATTTTCTGACCAGATAGAAATTAGATTTGCATACATAGCAAGACTCATGAAGAGTGACAGTTAGGCTAGAAGGGCATAAAGGAAAAAAATATTGGAAAAGGTTATAGTTTAATGTCACTAACAAAAAACAATGATACTTAGAAACAGTATGAGAAAACAGATTCCTCTAAAACTACATGTGAAATCTTATTAATTTTTCTGGCTGTAGCTTCATTATATGTTTTAGTCACAGAAATAATTTGACTTATTCTGTGGCTGATGATGGTGAAGTTACACTTCAAATGTTGTAGCATGTTACTATATCACAGAATCACAGAATGGCTGAGGTTGGAAAAGTTCTCTGGCAGTCATCTAGTCCAGCCCCCATGATCAAGTGGTGCCAGCTAGAGCTGCTTGCCGGTACGTATGTAGATAGCTTTTGAATATCTCCAAATGTGAGAGACTACACAACCTCTCTGGACAACTTGTGCCCAGGGATCAACTACTCTCTGAGTGGAAAAAGTGCTTCCTGATGTTCAGAGGGACCCTCCTGTCCTCCAGTTTGTGTTCACTGACTCTTATTCTATCATTGTGCACCACTGAAAAGAATCTGGTTCTGATCTGATAAGATCCCCTGAGCTTTCTCCTCTCCTGGCTAAGCAGTCCTGGGTTTCTCAGCCTTCCCCTGTGTGAGAGATGTTCCAATCTTGGTGGCTCTCCACTGGACTCTCTCCAGTATGTCCATATATCTCCTGTACTGGGGGATCAGAACTGAGCCCAGAGCTCCTGGTGAGGCCTCAGCAGTGCTGAGCAAAAGGGAAGAATCATCTCTCTTGACATAATGACAATTGTCTAATGCAGTGAGGGCACACTGTTGGCTTGTGTAGAGCCTTATATCCAGTGGCATTCCATAGGGATCCATACAGGGTCTAGTCTTACCCAACTAGTTTATCAGTAACCTGGATAAAGGGATAGAATGCACTCTTAGCAGGTTTGCTGCTGATACAAAACTGGGGGCAGTGACTGATACACCTGAAGGCTGTGCTGCTATTCAGTGGGACCTTAGGCAGGAAAGTTGGGCAGAGAAAAACTGATGAGGTTCAACAAGGACAAGTGCAGGATACTGCACCTGGGAAGGAATAACCCCAAATACAAGTATAGGTTGGGGGCTGACCTGCTAGAAAGCAGCTCTGCAGAGAAGGACTTGACCTTCTCTAGCACCTCTTTTTAAATCCCAATACCCATTTTCAGCATCAAAAAAATTTTGTGTGAACCTCACAAATCAATTTCATTTCTATTGTCTCAGTATATTTTTCAGCACATACAGCCCAACATTACTAAAATCTGCAGTTTTAGGATTACTGAACTGTACTGGTATATATTAAACATTTAAACTGGATCTGATTTAAAAATAAAAAAAGGATTATCAGCTGTCAGATTTCAAGATCACTTTCTTATCTAGTCAAGAAATTTACACAGAAGACAAGAAATACCAAATATTTTCTGTGTTAAATATAAAATTATTTATATTCCATTATTTTCTATATCAAAGAGTGAAGCTCTTCCTAGGACTTTAATTTTTTTTTAAAATAATTTGAATAAACCTGTGCATCTTGTATAAAGATGCTATGTCTTCCATAAATAAAATAAAATTGTCTTAAAGAGTCTCTGTAGTCATGTTTGTGGAAATGGACAAGTTTTTGATTTTACGTTGCGTTCTATTTGTCCTTTTATGGTGACTTACAGCAAACTCAAGTTGTTTAGACCCATGACACGACACAACCATATGAGACAATGGGGGTACACTAAGCAGAGAGACAGAGTTATATTAAGGTGCTCAGCAAGAAACAGTTGCTGAACAAATAACGTTTGTTTAATTATTTGCACTGTAAAGCCTGGATCACACCTGTGTCTCTATGAAAAAATATGCTGCAGCCAGAGCAACTTTCCTGTGTATTCAGCCCTATCATATTTGACTCCTGCCTTTAAAGATTGTTTAAGCATGTTTCTACTTAATCTCTGCCTTATTTTCTAATATTGTATCTCATACTTACATGGACTATTTTTATTTTTCCATCTCAGACTTCTTTCTTTCTAGTGAATTCTTGTTATTTTTATACCTTTTGACAACTTTCATATCCAGCTCTGACTTTGACCCCCTTCACTTACCCACATTCTTCCTGCTGGTTTGATTTCTCTCCTTTTCCTCCCCTGCTGGGTCATTGCTCATTACCCAATCTTAATGCACAGTTTCAGACCTCTCTAGCTCACAATCTGAATTTTTCCTCTTTTCTCTGTTCCAGATCCTGGCTACGTATCATTCCATTTTTGACATATAGTCTCTTCATGAACTTTGTTTTATTCTGTTATAGAATCATAGTTTCCTGCCTTTGGCAGCTTCAGTCTTCCTACAGGTACTGACACTCCATGTAGACAGTTATGCATGTTCTGATATCTTCCCTCAAATGTTGCCCTTTCTGTCTCTCATTACTATCTTACTTCCTCTTTCTCCAAATTCAGATGCTCTAAATTCATTCCTGAGTGATTCTGTTCTACTAAAATATTTTTCTTACAAAATGAGAAAATGAACTGGTATTCATCATAATCCTTCTTTAGTTTTGCATAAATTGAAAAAAAATATACAGAGATCTGTGCTAATAATTTATTTCTAATGGCATCCCTTTACTGCCTACAAGCAGTTTGTATAATCCATAGAAAGCAGATTATTATCTTATTCTTCAAGACTCTGTATCTGTTTTTTCTACATTTATTTAAACTGTTCAGGCAAAACACAACATGAAAACAATTTCATTTCAGCTGAATATGCTTCTAAGTGTTCATGTATTTTAAACTGCAGAATACATGTTTATATACTTCATCTTCAATGTGAAGAAAAGACAGAGTGTCTTTAGAAAAATACAGAGCCATTAAATGGCTGGGCAGCATACCACGTAATCTTAAATTGAATGGTTATAGTTTCATATATTTTCAATAACATTTTTGTATGGGTGAGTTGTTTCTGCATCCTTTTTCTATGCAAATTACTCATTTATTTCCAATCACTGGGGTGAGCAAAAAAGTGTGTAGAAAAAAGAATTATTTTTTCTCTATTTGGTGCTAATATCTATTTTGAACATCCTATGAAAACTTGCGTGTTAGAAATTCAACTAAAAGATCATTTTAAAAAGTAAAGCTCGAGTCACGGGAGACCATTTGATACTTTCTTCTTGCACTGTTTTGTGAAATAAAAAATCCCAAATACACCTTCTTTGCTAGTTTATAGCATCAAAGGCAATGAGAAAAAATGAAGTTGTCAAGCATTAAAAAAAAAGAAAAATAGAAAAAAGAAAAGAAGAAAAAGAAATGAAAAAAGAAAAAAGAGAACATCACAAAAAAATTTGCTGCTTTATGTAACAGGATATTTTTTCTAGATTGCAGACCTCTCAGATCAAGGTGTAGAAATTCTTAATTTTTTTTTTTTAAATTCTTTTCAGATGCTACATACTCACATTAATGACCAATTGGATATAGATGATATTCATTGGGCTTAGTAATTCCTCTTTTATGTTCCTTATTCTAAAAATAACTCCATGTAAATACTCATGAACAACTAATCTTTCTGTATTACTTATTCATTTGTTCAGAATAAACTCCTTTCTTTTATTCTTTTTTTCCTCACTAGATTTCACATTTTCAGATTTTACAACATTTAGGTATTCACTGAGTTCTGGGAAAATGGTGTTACAAATACATTGATTTCCTGTTATACTGGAGGAGACACGTTAGGTTTCCCTCTGTAACTCCGATGTAAAGCAGTGTTACACCAAATGTATTTCATTCATGGATTGGGTTCTTAAAAATGCAAGTGCTTATGTTTTAAGTAATCTTGATGCAGCTTCTGGACTTAGCACTACATCAGAACAGATGCCAAGAAGGTAACAAAAAGCCTTTTGGCACCCATACAAATCCCACTTTGGATTGAATTTAACTGCCTAATGTTGTCTGAGAGAGTTTCTTCTGGCCTGATGACTTTTCTGTCATAGAAGAGATAAAAATAGGAAAATGTCATAAAGGCAGTGCACACAGCTCAGAAATTGCATTTCTGGCTGTTTCTGAACAAACGGAGGTATTTTAACTCGCAAGTCATTGCAACAATTTACACAAATGTGCATCTCAAAGTTTGCCTTTGGTAGTTTTCGTAGAAAATGAGTCTATGATAACCTTACACAACTCCCTGGAAAACAAAAGTCTGTACAATTCATGCAATTTGAAAGAAGTAGATCATGACAGACCTTTAATAATGGTGCATAAAAAATTCAGTCACTAGGAATTGAAGGTTTTATGGTAAAGTATATCTATCCACTGACAGGATCATGCCTTTTGTGGGAAGAAAGGACATACTATTTTATGTTTAATTGCAGCTGTTAAGGTTTTCTATTAGAAAAGGCAAAGCTAGTGATGTTGACAAAGGCAGTCAGGAACTCATAAGAAACAATCCTAGGACATGCTAAATATTGTTACTTAAATG
>VZRL01000412.1:805110-923854 GCA_013397895.1 Origma solitaria | reverse complement strand
TTTTTTTTTTTTAATTTTAATCTTGGCATCCTTCATAAAGTTTAACAAATAATTTAACATTAATTTAGGGTAACCCAAGCTTAAAAGTATTCATGTGAACAATGATAACTTTGACCCATTGTTACTACTATCACGTATTTTCCATGACCAGTATGAAGAACTACTCTCTATTCCAAAGGAAGATGATATTTTAGAGAGTTTTTGGCATTGACCGAGAATACTTTTTCCATCCCAAGGTGGGAATACGATTTTAAGACTATGTTACTAATTTATTTTCATGTTTTCTGAGCCCAGAACAGATTATATTGTTCAAATTTTAACGCTAGAGAGTCTTATGATGTTAGAATTTACCTGACCTGTAAAAGTTTTTTCACCAGTAAGGGTAGACTTCTCTTAATAGTAAACTCCACTGTTAATAAAAACTTGAAAGACTGCCAGCACCAAAATTTTCAGACTTTCTCCACCATGCTTTTTTAAATTATTGTGATCATTGTGTAAAAACCTATGTTTCACTGAATTTTATTTCTGTCAGCTCAGAATTTAGCCCAGTCTTCAAAATTCAACACTACTCAATAGATGAATGAACAAAAATCAGCAAAATATCAGTTTGTCAGAAGATGGATAATTTTTCCAAAACTATGTATCGTTTAAAAATAACTTACAGCTACTTTTATGTCTTAAACAGAGACATCTTATCATAAGGCAGTTTTTGTGATATGAATTAGGCATTTTAAAAGCAGGCCATTGTAAACATATGTACCACAAAGAAGAGATTTATTTCCTGTTCTCCCCCCCTCCCCTATAGGATTAATTACAGTACACTTTGTACCTGTACTAAGTATTGCTTAGAAAACCAACTAGTGTGGAAAATAAATTATTCTGCCCATTTTTTATAAACAGAGTATTTGATGAGGTTCATAAAGTACTTTCTACAGGAATATTTTTCTAGTATTATTTAGCATTCTAATAGCCAAGCAAAAACTTAGCTTAGTCATTTGAAAAACAGTACATGAACATCTTATTGGAAGTGCTAACACAAATGCCTTTCAAGTTACACATAGCTGAGGACAAATTAAGTTTGTTCTTGAATGAAGGTAAACTGAAACATCCAACAACAAAATCTATTTACTTTATGTTGTTATTCATAGCTATTGCTTAGATATCTCCTCCATATTTTTTTTCAGTCACTCATTCTTTTTACGCTAGTCTGTCATATTCTCTGCTCTAGTAGGGAGAGCAGAAATTTCTATCTTTCTGTCCATATCTTCTAGTTTCTAATTCAGTCTTTTCAGAACTCAGATGTTCTCATTGTACTGAAAATATGATAATTTATCTTTCTGATTTAGCTCTCACCAAGGACAGTCCTTTAGCATCTGTTCCAGGGATACTTCTCCTCCTATTTAACCTTTTATCACAATAACCCTAGCTTGCAGATATTGTACTCTCCTGTTTTCTTTCCTTAGGCAATACTTCTCTTTGTATGCTGCAATTTGTCTAGTCCTTCCTGATCTCTACTTCTTCCCTTTTTTTCTAACATCTTTGTTGATGCCTTAACATCTAATAAAGTTATAATAAACTGAGATAACAGAACTTTTTACTTTTTCAGTTCTTCTCAGGGTCTATAATCAGAGACAAGAACAGCAAGCACCTGCTGTTTTAGGATATATAAGTCAAATGCTGCTTCCAAATGGTTTCATTTGGTTATTATCTTGCAAGCCTCACCAGTCTGGTGTCAAGATCTTCAAATTGAAAACTGATCTTCTTGATCCAGACACATTTATCATGTCATTAATGAAGTTTTGAACATTATTCGTCTCAGTCTCTTAGTCCACACATCCAAGTTTTGATGGTGCTCATTCACAGTAATTGAATAACATAATTAAAATTTATGTTCCTTATCAAATGTGCAAAGTGCTGGGGTTTTTTGACTCCAATATTATTCCACCCTTACCACGTAACCATGAACAAAAAAAAACCAAAAAACCTCTAATGGTGACAATATTCCCATTCCTTTTTCTGCAATATTTTCCCAATTGTTTATCAGAGGAAAAACTCCCAGCCTCTGCAAAAAAGTCTTGGCTTCTTGTTCTTAATTGAAACATCTTCAGAAATCTTTCCTTTTCATTCTTCTGCTGGTAGAGTTTACAAGACTGTCTGCAGTTGTCATTCTCTTCCTGCGACATGGCAAGACCCATTTCCATAATAATTCTGTGTTCACTTGTCTGCATCATTCTCTAAAGCATTTATATGCTATCCCTCAGTTGCACAACACTGTCTTCTAGCAATTTTAGGAAAAATCCCTCTCTACAAGCACCTAAGTAGGTTCTTCATTATGGTGTCTTTAGAAAACCAACATGCCATTCCGAATAAATAAGTACTCAACATAGAGAATTGCTTCTATTGAATAATCTCAGATCATATGTAAATGTCAAGTTTCAAACAGACAATCGAAGTAATAACATGCTTACTAATGTTCCACACCTGACATCCTTTTATTATTCATTATAGGAATTGACTTAAGACCTGGAACTAGATAGCCTCTTAAGTGTTTGGATTCTATTGATTTCATCTGCAATTTCAAGGCATTACCATAGCACTGAGACTGTTTTCACCATAATTTTATAATCCCTTCCTGATTTTTCATTGGAGTAGGGAAAACGTGATTATTTCAAAGGCATGTAAAACAAATCATCAAACCAAATCAAAGAAAAAAAAAGCTGAATCTAACTATAATAGGATTCCTTCCTGTATTTCCAGGAAATTTAAACTTTGAATACTGAGAAGTGCACAGTAATGTTAATTTATCATTGGGCAAATCAGATCAGAGATTTCAATCAGCTCTAGCATAGTTCTTAATTTCTGCAAATACCTCAAGCAGCTGAAGTTTATACAATGAAACAAAAAGTTAAAAATGGGTACTGCTTAGTCTTAAATTTTCTAGAAATAAGCTAGAAATATGCAAGAGATATAAAAATTAAAATATAATTAATTATGTTCTTTATAATTTCATAGCATTATTTTACCTTTTACATGAGATCTTATAAAATTATTTAGAAATTAATTACATTATTTAAATGTTAACTCTTATTAGAAGTGCAATGCTAGTCAAGCCTGTGTTTTTATAAAATATAAAATTAGTAACAAATGGGAATAATCCTTTAAAATCTGATAAGGAAATTATCTCATTTTCATGATGGTAAGTCACACTAATTAACTATCACTCCATATATAATTTTAAATAAGGGTGCTTAATAAAACACAGTGCTATTCCTTTTTATTTTAGGGGTTTGCATCAACTATAGCTATCTGTAGAAATAAGGACATGTAAAATACAAGTTCTAGCAGGTATAGCCGTTATTGACATTGGAATCTATACTACTAGAAGAAAAGTACTGTTTTCTTCACAATGGATTAACAAGTTTTCTTGTAAGCACTGATGCTGGAACCTATCCAGTATCAATATCTGTGATAGTGCCAGGAGTCACACTAAGAAGATCAAAAGACTGGTGAAAAGGAGAAAGAGCTAAAGCTCTTTTTGAGTCTTTAAAAGTTCAGGTGAAAACTCATGCGTCCTCCAAAGAAGGGAATAGCTTTACATGTATTGATACTAGCCAAGTGATGTTTTCTCAAAAATAAATTTTTATTATTATTGAATTATAGTAGCCTTTCCATTAAAAAGGGATATATGTAGGTATTGAATGATAATCTTGAGTGAAGACATCAGGTGTACAGGATAACAAAGTCAGACAAATGAACAAATGTGATTTTTAAAATTAAAAATTATATTATATAGAAGAAGGAAAGTTAACCTATAGCAAAGAACAGAGAAGGAAATACATACATTCACATATGAAATTACCATAATCCAATGAGTTTTGTGCCAAATTACTTAAGCAGTGGTCAGTGAAATCTTAGGACTACTATTGCCTCTGAGAACTCATATGTGGCAGGTAAATCAGGATTTTGGGTCATTTGAGGAAAGTAAATTCAATGTTTATACTTCAGTGAGGAGGAAAAAAGAAGCAGAAGTAGGAATACACTGGGAACATGCGTTTGACATCCATACATTTATACCCTGTCATGAAAGAACTGAAGAGGTGAAATTGGAGAAATGAATGAAAATTGGAATGAAAGCCAACGTCATATAACAAAATCTGTACTTTAAATGGAGAATTAATGGAAGATGTCACTGCCTGTGACAGGGGGATTGGAACTCAATGATCTTTAAGGTCCATTCCAACCTAAATCAGCCTATAGTTCTGTAATAACCTGCATACATATGGCATTCTCAGTGGTAACTCATCAGGCAGAAGATAAGCAGGAAAAGTATCTAGGGGAAGAATCCTTAAAATACTTTTCTAAACTTACGTCTGCTCAGTACCAATAAGGCTATATCTGAACGTCTTGTAGACTGAACTTCACAAAAGTTGTGAACAGTGTGAAGATTGTCCAAAAAAAAAAAATAAAGAGAGAGAGAAAACCAAAATGAAACACGAGAATTATCAGTAACATAAAAGTGCGACCTATCAAAACCAAATAAGGAAATAGGCATTGCTTTTCTAAAAATGAAGAAAACTTGAAACTGTACATTTCAGAAAAAAATTAGACCTATTCTGTCCCCTGGGACTAAAAAAACCCCAAGCCATTAAAAAAATTGGCAAGTTTCATCAACAGAAGATCCTTTCCTTTAGAAGCAGCTTGATATGTAGGTTAGGAAGGAAACTAAAAAACCTGCATGAGAATTCTGCATGTCCTCAGAAAGGCTTGTAAGGCAAGTGAACTGATCCTGACCGGAAAAGGATTGTACCTCAAGGAGCTGCTGATCTATATGTCAGTTGATTGGAGTATGCCCAGGTCTGTGCTGTCCTGCACATCCAGAGTGTCCTTCAGGCTGCGTTGTGCTGCACATCTCCTCTGGCTGCAGGACAAACTCAGTGACCTCACACCATAGCAGAGGACCCTACGAGGAATCTCCTACTTGGTACCAGTAGTTATGCCATCTGCATGGCCTCGCCTTGAACTAAAAGTGCTGCAATAAGTTCTTGTGCAAACATTATTGCTCCTTGACTGTGGAAATGCTGGATAAAGTGGTTTCCTTTGTAAGAAAACCCTATAGCAGCTCAAATGACTGAAACTGGAGACTGATTTCTATGGACAGGGTCTACCCAGCATGTTGCACATGGATAAGAGGCTCATTCCATGCTATGTCTCCAAGGGTTCCCAACATCCAAAGGGACATAAAATTACCTCTAGTATATTCTCTGTATAGTGTTAGATCTAATAAATAGCATTTTAAAGGCATCTTATAGTGTCTTTCTTGCTGGCATCAGAAGGGACCAGCACCCCTGGTGTAAAACAAGTAAACAACAAACAAAGCAGAAACAAAAAAAAATGAAAAGACTACTTGCCAGATCCCACCTTGGATTAAGCAGATGTGAGTTTGTTGAGGGTTTCACTTGTTTGTTTGTTTTCTGGGTTTTTTGTTATTGTTCTTTTTTCACCTGTGTCTTTTCTAACACTCTGTTGTCTGCTCTAACTGATGAAAATAAAAATGTGTATCTGCCTTTATCATAATTTGATTTAGGCTAACAGCATTTTCAAAATGAATGTGTTTTACCCTCAAGGCTGTAGTAAATTAATAAAGTGAATTAGGATCCTTTTAAAGGTTCTTTAGCTCCCCAATGCATTCCCTAGAACATCCAGCAAAATGTCATCCCACAGACAGTGTTGCATACACAGGTTTGAAAACCCGCAAAATCAGTTGGCAGGGGAGGAAGAAATGCCAACCAGTGAATAGGAATTATCCAGTGTAATCTTGGTTGAATGTAAGGTATGGAGAATGGCATGCATAGCTGGAGTGTTTGTCACACCCTCCTCTGTGGATATCCTTGATCACAAACTTGACAAACAGTAGTCTGAAAGAGTACAGAACAGTAGAGGACATGGTATGACCTTGTAGAGGGAGATGAATTGAAGACTTTCTAAAACCCATTTCCAACCTCAGGATTGATTGATACTCTCAGGTATCTTTTTTAAAGCACAGGTAGGAAAAAAAAGTGAATCTCTACACTGAATCTATAGTTACTGTAATTGTATTGCCTATGACTGAATTGTCAAAAATCCATTCTTTAACTAGATTTTCTCTGATGTTAAGAGTAAGAAGTTCAGAGTGACAGGTGGAAAACAAGCTGTGTTCTCTTTCTGACTATGTATATTCTGATAATTCTGGGTAATCTTAGGGGCAATTAGTAATCCAAAATAATTTTCTAAAGAGCAGAAGGGTGTTTCTCTACTAAACTGCATAAGCACCATTATCTTACCGTTCTCACAAGAAGGTCAGTGAAGGAAAAATATCTCCTAATGACTAACATGAGCAATAAATACTTGATAAATAAAAAAAAAAAAAGAGGGGAATGAAACATCTGAGATGTTTTTCCTGTTCCATTTTGGGTTTTTTTTAATCTTGTATTTTATTAATTACAAAATGTATCTAAATGCTCAGGGAAAGGCATTTTATTGTTAACCAGTTCTATAGATAAAACTGCTAAGCTTAAAAAAAAGAAAAAAAGATAAAGACAATCTAAAATTCCACAAACATCCTATCATTACTGTGTATGGAAAACTTGGTTTTATTTTCTTTCATGTATTTGGTTTATATGAGGAATTATTCTCATTTCTCTTTTGCAAAACACTCTTTCCCCTCCTATGGGAAATCTAATGGCATATAGTTAAGAAGTTATTTTCCCTTTAGATGTTCTCAATTTGTTTTTAATGCAGCAGGAACAGAACGGAATATTTCCCTGTTGTTATACATTAACAAGAATTTGCTTCCTTACATATGCTGACATTGTTATCATTTTATCTTTAAAGAGGCTGCTGTTTGGAGAACACCTACGCTCTGCAAACCCTGCACATGTGCTATGCCCAAATATATGAAGCTTTTCTGACCAAAAAATGTCCTTGCCTTTGTCCTTTCTAAACCTTCTCTTTCTGCAGTAGGTCTTACTGATACCATATGGAGTTGTCTCTCAGTTCCTTAGTTTACCATACCTCAAAATGATAACATATTTTTATATTATGAAATTGTGGAGGCCTAACTGTGGAAGCACTTCAAATAATTTCTATTCTGTTTATACTGATTTCTGCTAAAGCTTCCAGGGTGATAGATTTTTTTTGATTTTTTATCTCCAGTATCATTTCAGTATTTGAGAAGGTGTCTGATGACTTGACTGTATACTGAAATATTAGCCTTGATCTGTAGCTTCTGTCTTTTATGTCTCGTATATTTAATTTTATTTCCTTTGATCCCTCTTTCTTCATCTTTGCTGATATTTTCTTTGTTCTTTTGCTCCCCCAGCCCTGTACTTTGCTCTTCTAAGACTCAATCACCTCCATTTTAATTTAATCCCTTACTATGCCGCCACCTGCATCTTTGTTGTTAGAGTTCTGATGTCTCTCTACCGGTTATCTTTTCATCTGGCTATCTGATTTTGTTTAGACTTTAGTCTTTTGAATTCTCTCCATTGCTTGAGTCTCTTTTAATCTTCCCTTAGTAATGCTTCTTGTTATAGCTCTTGATCTTTCAGAGAGGAGTGACAAAACTGACAGGGACCATTGCTTATTAAATCTAAATTTAAAACACCAATAAGGAGTCACTCATTGCTGCTGAGATATATAAAGTATGTGACCAGAATTAAAGATGCACTGCACAATAAAGCCTTATTTCTGCACCTGATGCATTCAGAGATTGAAATGGAGGCTTGTGGCTATGCAGAATCAGGGTTAAACTTTTTGGCTATGTATAACCTCACTTCTGCTTACCAATTCATCCAAAAGTTTTTATGCATGTTTGTGTTATTCATACATTTCTGTTGGAGGATTTAATTTGAGTACAGGGGCACTAGCCTGGAAGATTTGGTACATCATTAATACTTATTGCCCCATGTAAAAGACAGGCTTCAAACTGAGTTATGACTTTCCTAAATCGCTTCATAAATACCCTCTTTTTCTAAGAGGGTGAATCAAACATAAATGTAAATGTCATACCTGAAGAAATGACAAAGAAATTAAACATGTATTAGAAGTGATATTTCACATTTTGATATAGATGCAAAAATAAAAACTAAGTAGAACTATGAAAACGAACTTTTAGAGTATCTGAAATCTTACTTAAACTTCCTCAATGTTTCTGTTCATGTTTACATGCAAAGATTAAATTTCTTCCTGATGTAGGGATATAAAAAAGGTTTTATAGCAGAAATCTTGTCTCCTAATGTTTTCTTTACATTTTTACATTGGTGTACATGTATATGTATAAAAATAAATTTATGTTTCCATGATCTATTTAGAACCATAAATAACATTTGTACACATAAAAATGCCAAAAGATATATACCCTTTTATTTGTTTAAGCTGAAGTTCCTCTTTAAATTTTCCTTTTAAATTCCAAAAGGATAAGAGAAACAACTTATTCAGCAGATTGATTAAGGTCGAGTTACTTTTGGCATTATATGAATCATTTCTCATCCTTTTGTCAGACAACATCCACACCTATCCAAGTGATTTCTGAAATTAAAATCATGAATGCATTTTTAGACTTCTGGCTAATGGAAACTAGCATGGAACTAATGTGGAGGCACATGAAATTAGAGACGGATGGAAAAAATACGTGGCTTTAGCTTCCATTTTCCCGAAACAGAATTTTTTCTAAATTGCTTTTAAAGCTTATTAGATGTTGTGGAAAGATGGCTGGCAGAAAAGTCAGAGGAAACTGAGAAGTTATATTTTCATCCTAACAGAAGTCAGAATGGTACAGAAACTACTGGGTGAAACAGAGCTGCTGCTCCCTGGATGGAACACAGTTGGTTTGCTCAAAACCTATTCCAGGATGCGTCCCCACACACACAATCTGCAACCATAAGCACCTGCTGAGAGGGGTGGAACAGAGGATGGAGCAGAGATATCGTGGCTGGGATTTGCTGAAATCCTTGCAGGGAGGGGAACTTGGTGGTACTTCACAGTTGAGAAACTGCATAATACCTGTCAATGAGGGGAGATGGGAGAAGACGTTCTGCTGCTGAGCCAACAACTTTGGTGAAATCTTTCTCCTCAGATGAACTTGGTTCACTGTATCCTAACTGCAATATTAACGCACACCTGTTGGGTAAGAACCACACTCTATTCATGCTGCATACTTTTACTGGGGATTAGAGCTTGACTGCATATTGCTTTGGATATGTTTTTGCAGTCAGATCCTGTCACTGGCAATCCTTGCATCTTAACCTGTCACAATTTTATATTGATGAAGAGAGTTATTCCATAGACTGTTAGTGTGAGTCCTTCATGGGCACTGGCAGGCACTGGCAGGGGGCAACGCACTCAAAGTGGGAGGCCTACTGAGGGGTCTCCCTTACGCTGTTGATGGATTTCCCTGAATAAGTCTGCCAACCACCCTCCAGTACAGCAGGACTCTTCAGTGAGTGTACTCATAAAAGGATGCTGACAGACTAGTCAAGAACACTGATAGACAAATCAAATACTAACGTTTGGGGAAATCTCCCCTTTCCAAATGATGGATGTCATTGTGAGAAAATTTCTGACACTATAATTTTTGCTAACAAAATTTTGTGACAGTATTGATATTTTGTGTCCTTTCTGCTTTTTGTTATTAATATTTTTCAGAAAAAAATTATAATTTATTTTCAAGTTATATCACATTTTCAAACATCTTAGACATAAACTCATGCCATTGAAAACAATGTGCCATTCTTCAGTCTTTTCTAAAGGGACAAGTTCATTAACAGAAACATCTGAAGACAGAAAATGCTGTAATGTTGAATAAAAAAGATCTTTCTGCTTTTCACTAGAGCTGTTAGCAACACCAATTCTTTAGATAAAGTCCAAGTGAACCACCATTCACAAACCATTTAATCACTTCATGGTTCCATCCACAGTGATCAAGAAAATAAACAAATTTTGAAAATCAAACATACTTTCACTCCTGCTCCCTCTTTATAGTTATCTGATTTGCTCAAGAACTTCTTAACACTATCCCCAGTCTTTTGTTCCAAGCGGACCCTTCCAACCTTGGTTGGAAGAGAGATACATTTTGTTGGGGTTTTTTTTTTTTTACTTCTGTATGATGCAGCCTTGCCAAGAACTTTTTATAAATTCTGACTAAATCCAGCTATTCACAGTTATCAATGATCTGCTTTGGTTCCTGGGGTACTTCTTCCCTTGTTCTCAGCCTTTCTTCACAGGGATCCTGAGCCAATCCAGTCTGTTTAATTGCTGCTTCTCTGCACACCTAAGGATAGCACTGCGGGAAAACAGTGGGTGGACAGCTCAGCACTGACTCATAGTCTTAGTGAAGGTGACGGCATGACGGATTAAAGCATTACTGTGTGCGGCACACTGACAGACAGAAAGAGAGACCTGAGTGTGAGAAAAAGCCCCATCTATTTCATTGTATTCTGAAATCTCTCTCGTATGAAGAGGGGGTAGGTACACGATCTCAGCTCCCCACTTTTTCCAGCATTTGCAAAGTTTGTGGAAATTAAACTTGCTCTGAAATTATAGCTTCTAATTCATAAGCAAGTGCAGTTTTGAGAAAACCTGAAACATTAAACATTTAGGTCAAAACTCTAATTTCTGTTCTCATATTAATAAATAATCTAGTCAGATATAACTTGTCATTGAGGTAATAATATATTCTGCTCATCTAAATATTTCAAGATGTGGCTTACACCTAATCAAATAACAAGATGTGGGTTTTAGACTTAAACATGGGCTTGCATCTCTCTTTACTTTTTACTCATGTAAGAACTCTGTCATTTGCAGTTACAATGGTACCGTTGTGCTGCCAGCAACTACATTTAAAAAGTGCTCATAGGCACTTTGCAGTTATTAAAAAGTAAATGAAATTGATATCTGAACCCCAAATTTAGACACCAGTTGTATAAAACCAAGCAACATCAAAGGAAGAAAAAAATTATGGGATGAGGGTATCTCACAAAAAAGAGCATTCACATGGCTCTGATTTCCTATAATTGAGTGGTCCTAATGAAACCATAAATTTTGTCTATGTTAAGCTACAGTTTTATTAAGGCTGCAGCACTGTAAGAATGCAGGCAGGCATCAGGCTGTGACCTAACTGATACTTAGGAAGCAAGGCAATGCAAATGTGTGAATTTGGGTTTAATAGATCAAAAACTGTTGAGAAAAAATTCAGCATTTCAAATGCATAGTACTACAGAAGTATCTTTCTTAGGTGATTTCTGAGATGAAAAGTAAGCTTTTCACCCAGTAGGTGTTCTTCTAATATCATGTGCTGCAAACTAAAGCCTTATTCACAACACATCTTCTTTGCAGACAAATTAATTATTATTGGTTTTATCATTGGGATAATTATGATGAATGTAAGATGATGTGGCTCTTTCCACCTATTCTTGCAAAACAGTAATTAGGGTAGTTGAGAATTCAATCTAATTTTAAAATAATATAAAACAAGTGTAGTACACTTAACAGTAAGGATATCTCAGGTATAAAGATATTAAATCTTGGTAACTTAGTCTTAACAAGAATTTAAAAAGCTTTAAAATATACAATACATGGGAAAGAGAAGCTAATATTCTTATTTGTGACAGTTGGAAAGGAGCAATTTATTACTTGATGGTGTTTCCCTGAGGGGTTCTTACATGAAGAAAGCATGTTTAATTGAAACTGCCAAAATTAGTACAGGAAAAAAAAACAAACCAGAGTGTTCCTCAACTTGAAATAAATATAGAGAAAACATTTAAAGATGCAGGCCTAAGATCTTTACCACAAATATGGCACAGCAAAACAAGAATGATGTACTCCAGAAGTAATAGAGGAAGCTTGCTTGAAATAGTAAATATGGAAACATAACATACAGCAGGAAATTTTTCATTCCTCACGAGACAGAGTAGAAGCAGACCTACAAGGAAATGTATGGATCTACTTTATAGATATATATAAATTTATTTTTTAAAGGATGCAAAAATTATTTAATCTTTTAAGGATTAAACATATCAATAAATTTAAGAAAACAATTCAAGGCACTCATGTTGGTGTATATCACCTGAATAATAGATGCATTAGGTTTAAGCTGAAGCGGAATAAGTGTGGATGGAGAAAAATCTGCACTGTGTCCTCACTACATTGTAACTCTTAGTGACCTAAATTGTTGCTAGACTCACCTTTAGGGTTGTTTAGATGTGTAGTTATGGGACCCATAACTTTAAGTTTGTTCTTGATAAATCTTTCCTGGGAATGTCTCTCATTGTTGCATCCTAGGATCCATGTGCTGAGTAGAAAAGCTGAGCTGAGAACTACTGAAATAACAGTTCAATGCCTTAGATTATTCTGATGGGTTTTGACTGGAAGTAGGGACCAAGACCTTCCAGAATTAGCTTGTTTTGTAAATAGGAGCATTTTCTCTGGCCTAGGATGGACTAGAGAATGGGCTATTATTCTGCTGATAACACTAGCTTTTTAGGTTTTGCAATACAAGAGGTTTTTCCCTTGATTCTCAAAGCCTGAAAGCATGACAAGCTCCATGGTCAGTTCACCAGGGCTTGCACTGTAGGGACCTAGCAGGAAACATTTGCCCTGAGAAATTACTTCTGAAGATTCAGACACATAGCTGAAGCAACAGGGCAATGTTCAAGCTAATTTGAGACCCTTTGTCACCTAAGCATCACAGATTCACACCCCTGGACATAAAAAAAACCTAGTTTCAGCATTTCAGAGACATCTCAGGGAAGTTATATCTCTACCTGTAGGCAATATTGAGGCCCAGTTCAGGAGATAGGGATGGTGAAAGGCTAAGACCAAACCCATTGTATCTAATTCTTGTCCAGCTTTTCAAATAATGGTGTGTATATGCTTTTGTCCCCAAGCCTCATGTTTGAAAGTAACCTAGCCCAAAAAAAAGGTAGAATGTGAAGTAAATTTAGAGTTGACAAGTTGTCTATCTGTGTCTATCAGCAATAAGAAACTGGGAGCTCTGAGGCTGTAAGGCAGAGGCAAGTGCAAATCTTGAGAGCATTCTGCTTAGTGGTAGAAACTGTGAAATTTCCAGGAATTAGCTCTACAGAGCATTTCCAGATACCAGAAAGCTTGTCTCATCTGGGAAATCTAGTATTTTTTTTTATATAGCACTTTCTCACTACGGGATTATGTATATTTTTGTATTAAAAATTTCCATCCTACTTAAAGTATTTTAAAGAAAAGCTACTACACCATTATCTCTTTTCAGCCCAGTCTCACTATGAAATTAATACTTTCTTAACCATTTCCCTTTTCAGCAAAGTCAAGTTGATGGACAAGGTGTAATAATGTGTGTACAAATCACACTTGTTACTAGCCAATCATATGAAGCATCTGATCAAGCAAAATCGCATTTTAAAAGTCTGACATCAAAGAACAGCCAGAGAAAGACCAGCTGTGTAAATATTCTGTATAAACGTAAGTTTCTGAGTTCACTTCAAATCAGAAATTCAGATCTTGAATATTATAATACTATTCCTATTAATTGACATTTTAAGCAGAATATCATAAACAAACAAACAAACAAACCAACCCACACAATTCTCTAAACTAATTCTAATCAATTTATGACTTGCATATACATTTGGCGATAGTGGGAACTTCATTTGAAGCCCTTGGGTTTGTTATAATGACGATTACATAAAGGATAACCCAAGCTGACACTCCTCCAGGCATCTGACGAGCTGACATTGACAGTATTGTAAGCTGCAATATTGCAACTATCTGCAGGAAGGCAGCGCAATATCTATAAAGCTGGCCCTGCTCTAGTTTTCAGTGTCAGATCTATTCATCCTTCTAGTCTAAACAAATGCATTTCTTAAAGCTATCAAAAGACAAATATTATCTGAAATTGTTCACAGATGAAACCAAATCACCCAAAAGGACATGAATTTAACATCTGTGGAAAGACCATGCCCTCATTAAATCTGTCCTGCTCAGTAGAGCATTGTGTGTCTCATGAAAATAATATTTACTTGTCTGTGCAATCTTTCAACTTGGGCATCACCTTATTGTTTTGTTATTGGTAGTTTTTAGTTTAGAACTAATATTAGAATATTGAAATTATCCAAGAAAACAAGTGTTACAAAAGCAGACATTCCAGAGATCAGGTTAAGCACAACAGCAAATTCATCACAATAAAAGTGATGCATATAAAATAAGGACACCTAGGACTTCAGATTTTCTTTTAATCCTTCTGTATCATAACTGTATTATAATATGTATTATATACCATGCATATATACTTGGTGGATAGAAGTGTTTCTAGGTCTGAATAGGATGAAAATTATTGTAAGAACACATTAATTTTTTTGTTTGTTTGTTTTAATTTTGCTGTTTCGCAGATTTGACAGAATATTCTGACTTGGAAGTGATCCGCAAGGAACATCGAGTCCAGCTCTTAAGTGAATGGCCCACAGAGGGATCAAACCCACAACCTTGGTGTTATTAGCACCATGCCCTTACCTACTGAGCTAATCTCAGTAATTTTTTTTCTTCATTTGACTACAACATCTTTAAAAGAATGGAATTACTGATAACTTTAATTAATTAATTTAATGGCACAGTTATACTTTAGGAATACAGTATTTTCAAAGAAAAATAAGAATCAGTGTAGCTAGAATTTCAATCATTCATGTAACGTACAAAATAAATATTTTCATAAGCTATAGCAATCAAGGTCCTTGTGGCACTTCTAATAAGCACAGACTTGTTAATTCCGGAGTCTTGGTTAAATTATATTTTGAGTAAATCAGTTTACTCTCCAATTCCAGTTAGACAGTTACAGTCTTCATAACTTCTGCTATATTACCATAAATCAGCACATTCCAAGTGGTTACACTTCAGTGGAAGGGATTAAATTTTCATGTGTTTGGTTTGCAAATTGCTTTAGGTTTCTCTGAAAAAAATAGTAGTAAATATTGTGAAGTCAAGGAATAAAATTCCACCATGGGGAAAAATTGTTCATTGAGCTAAAATAATTCTGGGATTGTTCTGCATTTCATTTTTGGTTTTTTATATCAGGAAAGAATTTAGCCAATGCTGAGCGAAATTTTCATGTCTAAAATATGTTTTAAATAAAAGCATTTGTATTTTTAATTCCAGGAAAGATACTATACTTTCCCAAAATATTTGCCTCCCTCCACTACAAATCATTAGGTATGAGGCTGTCTCGTGAAAAGTATGATTCAAATTCCCTCATTCTCTCCTGAATTAACTTTGACTGCTCTGTCTGAAAAATAAAATAAATGTGAAGGATATTTAATCATTGCATGGTGTGACATGATGTGTCAAATTAAAAATAATAATAAAAAAAGATTTGGACCTGTCAGAATCTTCTTTGTTGACATTCATTCAAATAATTTTTACCAATTTGGTCCAACTCTTATTATCTCTATGCCTGAGTAAAAATAGTGCCAAAATCACAGATGTTCAGTGCAAAAATGAATTATATATGGATTATTTCTCTGGAGTTAAAATATAGTTCTTTCCTTATGCGGTGAAAGCAAAAACAAGTATGGAAATACCATGAAGAATATTTCATTTGAATTATTATATTTTCATTAATTGTATACATTAGACCATTAAAACTAAGAATAAGGAATTTGTTGCCTACACCACATCCAAATATTACACATTTGTTTTTTCCTTAAGGAAGACATTTTTTTTGCTTACAGACAGTCAGGAAATAATAATATTCTGTACTCACTTGTCAAGGTGGTGAGCTTTTTTTTGCTTAAGTAGACAGTGGAGAGGTATAAGATCCTTAGATTCTGAAGCTATCCACATAACACTTTGGTTTTGGTTTCTTTATTATTTTTATATTACTGCTTAATAATTAATACTAATTTCAATATTTTCCAGTAAAAATCTTGTCAGAGGCAGAGCAGAAAAAAATCCAACATCTCAAAAAACAAACGAGACAAATAAACCAAGAGTTAAATTCTGCGCCACATCCCTTTAAATGGTTTAAAAATGTTTTGTGATCCTCTGATTCAAAGCTGTTTAAGGGCTAAAAAAGTTCATAATTTGGAAAGATGTGTTGTCTTGCTCTCTCTTTTGCTTTATAGATGCCCAGAGTATTTTTTCCAATTTTGTTTGGACCATGAACCATTGACTAGTATTTCCATATTTCCATGCTTTACAAATGCATCCTGTGCAATGATACACTAAATCTCCAACAAATTAGAATTTTGAGGTGAAGGAACTTTGATAAAAATTTCAAAAGAGCCTTCAGGTTTATTCCTTTGCTTTTACAGAAAGTAGCACCTTCCTTGCTGCTGCAAATTGATAGTTATCAAACCATTTTCTATTTCACCCACAGGTTACAAGGAGTCTGACAGATGATGGCAAACACTTGTATCAGTTATAATGTAACTAAAAGTCATTAACCAGAACGTGCTTCTGGTGAGGAGATATATAGAGACATACATATATGTATTACAATACTGCTAAACCATGGGCTTTAACAGATACCTCAGGAAAAAAAAATAAATCTGCAGTTCTTCTTTTTAATGACTGTTTTTTTTCCCTTGATCTTCTGAGATGTCCTCTGCAGACAAAATAAGGGAAAGGACCAGACACCATATCATCTTTATGGCTCCATGTGAAGATCTTCCTAAAGTGTGAACATAAGTTTTCTGCTCTTTCTTCCCTGCTGTGTTGATTTCTATTGCGGCCTTTTTCTTCTCACCCATCTTCAATCTTCTTCATTTTACTTGCCATCTATTAAGAGCCTGACTTAGAAAAGCAGCTGGTGTAACATAGCTGAGGCCAAATTGGCACACTAAAAGCAGTACAATGTTCAGTGATTTTTTTCAAGAACTTAACTGCAGGAAAGTGAGAAAGTGACTGTGATTTTTTTCTTTTTCCTTTCTTTTTCATTTTCTTTGTGAATGTATGTATAGTATGTGACTATTAATTCTACTTTGTCTTATCCCAAAAGACACTGGCTAAGACCTGAGAACTTGGAGGAAAAGCCTGAAACTTTTTTTTTACTTTAAAAAAAAAATTTAAAAAATCTGTGGAATTTAGAAATAATAGTTCATGTTTTCTTTCTCCTCATCCATAAAGAGACTTTATAGTTAACAAAATTATAAGGCAGTACTTTAAAACAGCTTATTTTCAGTTTTTCAGTTGAGAGTATTTACTATGTGGGTATTTCCTGTTATCCTCTATTTCACTCTATGAGTAATTAATATTAAGAGAAAATTCTTGCTTGATGGTATGCAATTAGTGTAAGAATATCCTGTAGCAGAAAACAGCACTGAAATAACAGTCAACAGCATGGGGAGGCAAAAGAGCTCAAAAATATTTAAATCAATGTAATTTGTCCTGGCAGAACTGTACACTCTAGCAGCTTTTTTCTCTAGCAGCATGGAAAATTTTCTCCCTTTTTGACGTCCTTAGTAACAACTATAGCAGCCTTCACAAAACAGTACTTTTCCAGCAACCTCAATCCAGCATATGATATCAACCACTTCTTTGCCAAAAGGTGGTGGCTCTGAATAGTGGAGTCAAGTGAAACCAAACAGGAACAACTAATCTGTCATCCTAGGAAACAAAGCTGAGATTCATTGATCAGAAGTATAGGTCTCAATCTCGTAGATCTGTGATCTATGTGAACTACACAAAAAAAGAGAGGACATTATTTTCAGAGCAACAGAAAAAAGTTAATTTTTATAATAATTCAGTTATTTAATAGATCCTCAAAAACTTAACACAATTACATTGAAGTTACATGCTCACATTCATTTTATATAACAGGTTTATCTGGAGGCCTTATAAACCATCATTTATCAGGAACAATTACACTCAATTTTTTTCCCCCCAGAAATATGCAAGTATTACCTAATACAATGTTTTTAAAGATCTTAAAATTGCATTCATTCGTTACTGAAGTAATAATGATCCTTATGAGCATCTTCTAACTGCAATTAAGTCAAAGAACACTAAAAATCTGAGAAGTGTCCTTATATAAACTTCCTATCTATAATGTCAGTTTGAATACCAAGGAAAGGTGGCACCTAGGCTCTGAAAGGCAAAATGCTCTTCTGAGGAAGAAGAGACCATGCCTTTTATCATGGCCATGATACAGTCCTTTGGACTTTGAAATGCTGAATTCTAACATTTAGTTTATGTGCTTCAGAAAAAGTAGGGTAGGGTGAAACATGCACATTTTTATGAAGAATTTGGGGAAAGAAATCTTTTTGATGGTATTTTTCTGCAGTGTTTGCACAACAGGGTTCTGACGCTTGAATTTATCCTCCAGATAAACCTGCTACACACAATGACAGCAATAACCATTAGGAAAAGAGGCAGCAGACGCTTTGGGGTTTTTTCCACCCTGCACTCAGAAAAAAGCTCTCTAGTCTGTCATTCATGTTGTACACAAAAAGATTGGTGTTCATTAGCATTGACTCTTAGTAATATAGCTGGTGGAGGATGCAGCCATGCCTTGGATATGGCAGTTGCTATTACTATCCTATTTTTTTGCCAAACCTTTTACTCACCATAAAGATGTATTTTTCTTGGATTTCTCCCCTCCTTGTCCAAATAGGCAGTAAAATAGCTGTTTAAACCTGATGATCATGTACTCACTGTTTGGGCTATCTTATTCCAACAGAATCTTTTTTAAAGGCATGCCTTCAGGATGACATTAAGTAGGCTCTCTAAAGCAGTAAGTTGTCTCTTTTGGAGGTTTTATTGTCAAATAAGAGAGGTTACACCCAGATGCTCTGTGTCCTTTTTCATTCTTCATCTTGGTTGCTCTCTGCTGAAACCAGAGATCATAATATTTTTGTGTGGTTCAGTAAGTGTGGTTCAGTGGTTAAGTGAGCCTAGCATTAATAATTATAGTTTCTATGGTTAAGGTAATTCTTTACTTAAAAAAACAAATCCAACCAAACTAAACCAAGCAGTACACTCAGCCACTCCCACTCCCTCAAACCATGTCTTCAAGCCTTAAAACTAAAGTTTAGTCAAGTAATTTCTATGAACCATTTCTGCATCCTTAACTGCAAGTATCTACTATTCACTACCTGGAGTGTATGAGGAAGGGATTTTGTGAAAATCCTGACTTAGAGAGGGAGGTATGGCAAACTCTCATTGCATTTGACAACTCATTGCACCAGCAGCTGTGTTTCACAGCATTTTCTTTGTGGATGATAAGGCTTAAACTGAAACCAAGATATGCCAAAAAAGTAGTACAGATCAGAGAATTAAAGAAAGCTGACTAATCAGATAATACCTAGAGATTCCCTTACACTGATCAGAATTGACTACTTTTTTTTATGTGAAACTTTCTTTTCACCAGGGAAGTAGAAGAAAAAATGTCTGGCACAGAGAAAAATTGAAGAGTCGGAGCAGAGATTATGATAAAAGGAAGCTGTGAATATGTGTGTTGAGCAGGAAGCAAAAGACTTAAATACATGACTAGAACCTATATAGAATTAGTCCAGCTAATGGTCAAGTTCTATGTAAGAGAGAGGGTAGAAGCAAAATCAGAGGGCAACAATATTGTTTAGATGATCAAAAGCTGAATTTTTTTACAGGAAGTGATTGAGGAAAGCAGAGACGACTAGAATAGAGGTGATAATTAGAACAGGCTATTCATTTTTTCCATTAACTTACATACCAGCACTGTCCTGATTTGCAAGTTCATGAATTTCTAGACTTTTAACCTGGATTCTTCATAGCCAATTTGCTCACGTTTCATCTAGAAGCCATTAGTAGACTCCACAGGTAGAAGTGCTTTGTGCTTGTTATATGATATTGCTTTCATATGTCTGAAAAGAGTCCAGCTTTTCATCATTTTTGGTTCATGACATCACTAAGTTACAGCTATAATACAGAGGTGAATTTATCTAGATAATGAAAGGCTGAATTCCTGCTGACAATGAAATTAGTATTCATTTACTGCAGCTGAAGAAGCTATGATAGGTTTCCCATGTGGAAGCAAATAAAGAATTCTTTGAAGAATTTGTTTTCACTCTGTTGTATCACAAAACAATGCGGCTCTGTATAATAATTTTATGGAAGATTGGGGGGGTCGTGTTGTAACAGGAATAGTTAATCTAGACTAAAATTTGTGGAAGGAATAGTACATATTCATAATGATGTATTATGTGCTAAATGGGTCAGACTAATAGTTTCAGGGGGGAAAAATGAGAGAGAAAATAAAACAAGCTTAAATATTTTACTATTAATCCTGTAAAAATACTGTCATTTATTTCAACATTCATCCTTTTCTAAAGCTGTTAAAACCTTCAAGTGGCTGACTGAGTTATCACTAGTCCTGAATCGATCACTGTACTAAAAAGTTAAATTTGAGGAGAAGCAAAAAACCCAGCTAAAAAAATCAACCAGTAAAACCCAATTAGTATTTCTTTTTAATTTTGGTTCTTCTGGTGAACAAACAAATCAATAATTGATAGTCCTGAATGTGTGTACTATTGAGGTGAGGGATGTTAGGTTACACTCTCCAGGTTCTCCTGTCCATTCTAGAAAGAGAGCTCCAAGTATTCATTCACCAGTGCCAAGGAGATCATGCCACATCCTTCCTGATGACAGGAAAAAATCAGAAAAATGCAGAAAAAATGTCCTATCATGGTGGTTAAACACAGACCTACTTTGCAAGAACTCCTTACCCACACCGATCACATTATTTGTTTCACTTTATGCCTCCTTTTCTCCTGCTTTCCCCTTCTAGTCTCTTCACCAGTTATGTAACTTTTCCAAACTTTTTTAAAAAAACACCTGCTTCTGGTCATTCTTACCCTATTGGCTTCACTCTTTTTTCATGGTATCCCATTTTTAATATTTGTGATAGGATCACCATGGTAATTCCTTTTCAGCAAGTTTGTACAATGTCATAAGTCTATTTTTCCTATCTACAAGATATTTTTCCCACCATTGTCTTGCTACTTCAGCCATAAATCGGGGTTAACCATCTGCTTAGACTTTACTTTCTCTTTGATTTAAGAAAAATTTAGCAGTTTTTCATGTTGTTGTCTTATTAATATAACTATATGGCTTGAGTAAGTCATTTATCTGCAAAGCTCAGCAGCATCAGCTTCCATTTCCAGATATGTACCTTACCCCTTTGAAGGGAAAAGGCCTTTTGTATTTGTCCTTTCCAAGGTGTGGGATTCATTACAAGTACTTTCACTAATATAAAAAGTGAGCACAAGCTTGATGAGTTGATCTACTTTAATGAATGTGCAGGCATCTGGAGCAACTTCTGCTAAAGAAAATGGAAGAAATGTCTTTATTCTTTTGACCTCAGGAGTTTGCTGGGGATCTGAACCCTCTTAGTTCACCGAACCAGAGTGTGTGTGCGTGCAGGTTTTCATGTATGTGTGCATAACAGCCTCATCCTGCTCCTTCTTTCATCTACACTTGTAGGGCTGATTCCTAGGTTAAGATATTCAAAACCTAGATTATTATTTCTTTTTTCTCAAAGGTTTTAAGATTAGCATGAAACCTACAGTTAGGAAATCATTCACCACAGTCTAGAAAGGAAAAATACAAATACTCACAGGCTTAATTTTTGAGATTTTTATTTTCTTGTGAGTTAATTTTTTTTTTTTCCAGAAGGAAAAATATTTACCCTTCATTCTATTATTCCAGAGATTTAAACTGTATTCAGAGTATAAAACTGCAAATTCCAATTTTGTAATGTATTGAGAATGTAACTACACAAGAAGGAACCTTTTAACAAATGCTAATTCCTTGGGTACATGTGAATGACACCTACAGAGAGGCATGTGGATGCCAGTAGCTTTTAGGCACTAAGTAATAGATTTCCTGTTTGCTTGCATTGGAGGGCAAAAACTGTACACTCTGCGTGTCTTCTTTTTCAAGAGTAGCCACAGAAAACAGCTTTTCTCCTGCTTTTATCACAGTGAGCTGCCAGACTCCAGGCACGATGGGAGCTATGCCATCCACCTGCTTAATTCAGGAATCATGCTGGTTATTGCACCCCAGGTCAAGGAGCTGATAAACAATTCAGACCATACATTATCTTCAGCTGACAAAATCTCTTACCCGTTGTGCCTATAAAGAAGAGTGCTGCAGTAACTACATTGGACATTGTGCATCAGACTTCACTTTATCTTGCTTTAACTGTCTAAAATCAGGTGACTAATCCATATTATCATCTGGTATTCTTCTAGGCACTTAAAGAAGGTGATTCACCCCATCCTGCAATACATGTCCAAGATAGCAGGGATGAAATGTCAGTTGGAGTGCCTATTTCTCTCCACTGACAGTCATGGAAGCCTGCCTTCCCTAAAACAGGCACCTAATTTTAGATGGCACTAATAAAGCAAGATAAGTCCAGTCCCACAGCAGATAATATTAGCATAGCCCTTGGAATGTAAATAACATTTCCTAAAAGTCTTGGACTCCTGATTTCAGAATAAATTTATTATGTATTATAATATATTTTATTTCCTGTCCAGTTTTTATAGATCGGTAATACTCACAAGTCACACAGTCTTGTGCAGCCATTTACTAACAGCCAATGTTACTGTGCTGGAAAACCTATGGATTTTAGCATTAAGTAAGGGACTTTGTTGAGGCCAAAGAAGCTGCAGTTTGCAAAAATGTGAAAGCAGAAACCTAGAATAAAACTATGAAACTCACCTGTCTTAGAAATCTTACTTCAAAATGTGAATGACAGGAACATAACTGTACTGCTGTGACTAATCTCCCATTTGCATAGTTGGTTATTTCAATTATAGTAGGTACCCAACCAATTAGTAAAAAAGTTATCTTAATATGAATCCATCGCAATAAAACATAAGCTGCTCAAAGAGAGTTAAAACTCTTGAAGACCTTGAAGACTTCAGCCTAAATTATTCTTTGTATTTGTGAAAGACAAAAATGTGACTGTATAATATGTTAAAAAAATTCAGAAAAATACTGTAAAAGAGTGAGAAATATCAAAAATAACATGTCCACTGATAAGACTGGATCAGAACATGTCAAGTAAATAAATTGCCAGAATATTAACTAATTAATGGTGGTATAAAAAACTTAAAAGAGTAATTGAAAGAAATAGGTTCCTGATAGAGTCGAAGGCTTATCTTTCTACTAAAGGAAACCTTAGGAGAATTTCCCTTTTTCAGGGTACAAAAATCACATATTCCATATAAACCCTTCCATTTAGCAGTGCAGTTCTGCCATTCTGAGCCAACAAATTGACTTGATGGTTGTTTTTCAGAATGGTAAAATAATATTAGTTTAATTTAATAGATTGTCATGCAAATAATTTTACTTTACAGAAGTTTTCCATCATGCAACATTTTAGAATGCTGGTCAGTCAACACATGGAGTATGAATTCTCCATCATTTCAGAGAAAAAATATGTACAGTGATATTTTCATGTATTTTAGCCTTTCTGATTATCCTTCTATTAAGCTTTCAATGTTCATAGTTTCTCACATTTCTTGTCCTTAATTTCCCATTTTCTAGCCCAAATCTGGGTGTATTTTTAAAAAATTATTATTATTATTAAAATAATATTTATTTGCTTTCTACATAGAAAAGAATGGAGATGAATGTGACAAATATTTGTTACTCTCTCAGATAACTATTGATGTCATACAGATGCTTTAGTAATAGATGTGATGTAATAATTTAACCAAACAGAATATCTATCCAGATTGCTACAGATTCAGGTCAGTTAGAACACCTAGTTCATTAATTAGGTAATAACCAACTATTCTCTTTTTTGTTATCCTATCTTATTCATAAACATATCTACACTTTCTTGAAACCTTGGCAGTACTCACATGTATGTACAGTAATGTTGTACAAACCTCTTAGAACTGGTGGAAGTGTTGGACAATTATGACGATAACGTGAGAAAAAATTAATAGTAAGTTAGAAATATTATATATGTAATTTGGAAACAGTTTTGAAGAGTTAGAAAAGTTCCCAGAAAACAGAAAGCAAAATCAGTGTAGGACTGTAAATCTCTGCTGGAATATATTGCCTCTGGTCACTGCAACTTTTTTATTTTTCAGATAAGTTTATTCAGCAGTGTTTTGCAGCCCACATACCCTGCAGCATCCTGCCAGTGGAAATTAGGTGCTCTCTGTTGTCACTTTTTACATGAGTTGACATGCAGCAAAACTTGTATGGGCTGTAAATTGTAGGTGTACAATAGTGCGTAGTGTAGGTGTGCAATGTTGCAATTAAACATAGCCACTATGACTGAAGTTTAGAAAAGGCAAACATACCTCAGCAGAGAGTTTCTTACTCTGGAACCCTTCTGAACAGGGATGGCAAACATACCAGCTGGCAACTTACCTCATTTTCTGCAAGTTCTCCAAAACAGGGATTGAACCCTTCAGGGCTCATTACCTCACACTCCATGTGTACACACAAGAAAATGTATTCCATTCTAGAAACCTAAGACTAGGAGCTATTGGCTAAACAAAACCTGTCTGTGAAGGGCTCAAAGGCATCCAGGGCATCTAACGGTTATGAGTTTCTTATTCCCAAACAGCATCAAAACTGCAGCTGGTGTGAGCCACCAGGAAAGATGCTGAGCTGCTGTTGGCTTGGTAAACACAAGGCAAGCAAATACAGGCTTTATGAAAATATAGCTGTAAAGGACTCACATAAGGCACAAAATATGCAGAACTGTGGAGCAAGGTTGGGAGAGCAGAACTAGCTACTGTGGGCTGTGACAAACCACAATGCAGCGACAGAATTATCAGGTTTGTAAAATTAGGGGAAAAGGCCTGAAGTTATCTGGAATTCTGTTTACATCCACAGGTTCAAGGATCAGTTCTAGGTCCTTCAGTGAGTTATTAGATTTTTAAAGATATTTTCAAAGTAACATACATCCACCTCTATAATCTAGAACTATGCCTGGTTCTGTGTCATCACTTCTTTAAAACTAAGAATCTGTTTCCATACACATTTTATGTGATGCAGGCAAGTACCACACTTCCATCTTTATTCTTCCTTTTTGTATGGTTGAAACACTTTTTGGTTTTAGATCTGAGAACTTTTCAGCAAAGCGTTTTAAGTAGCTTAGTCAATATTAGCTGTTCTTTGTGTTGTCATTTCATGTTGACTTGTAATTGCTAAAGCAACAACTGTATCTAGGAAGGAGAGAAAATGTTCCCTACTGAAAGTTATTATTTTTCTATATATCTTGCTATATCTAAATGGGGAAATTTATGCTGTTTTTATAGCTATACAAATATAAGCAGAATGTAATGATCTGGATAAGCCCTCACTTCCAGTCTCTGAAGCGTATGTGTTGTGTGTAATTCCAGGCTTCAGATGTTCAGAACATTCCTCAAAATCTCAGACTTAAAGTTTCCAGAATGCTTTTTAACTTTCTCCTTGCAGGTGCAGACAAAGAATATGATTGCTGGTTACCCAGTTGTCACCAGACAAAGACAGGTCCCCCAACTGAAGCAAAAAGACAGGAAAGAAGTGTCAGAAGATCAGTGTTTATCAACTTGTCATGGTATAGCACTGCCAGGAAGCTCAGCCACTTCCTGGCTGACTACTGGTGGAATGGGGGAGAGAATGGAAGGGTAAAATTAAGAAAACTTGTGCTTGAGACAAAGAGAGTTTAACAGGCAAAGTAAAAGCTCGGTGAACAAACAAAGCAAAATGATGACTTAATTCCTGCTCAGTTCCCTGCTATCATAGGGCAAAATAAAGTCTTCAATATGATGCATCCTCAGATGCTAAAACATCACTCCTGTGATTTACTTTAAGTATTCATCTTTCTGTCTTTTGCGGAGTGAAATCTCAACTTTAATTTTTGTCCTTCAGAAGAAAATTCTTTTTCTTCCAAGTAACCATATTCAGCTACATTTTTATCTTCTTAATTTGCTGCAATAGCATACAGAAGTGATGGTTTATCATTATCAGCACTATGATGATTGAAAACATCTGTTTATGTAGCCAAACAAGCAAAAACCTTTTCCGTGTATAAAATCAGAACAAGACAATAAGATTGAAAATCTGTCTATACCAGAAAATCAGTGTCAATACTTTCACATGCAGCACGTGTCAATTTTGGACATATACAAGTCAAAATTTCTATGGTTTCATTACAGATATGGGTCCCTGACTAAAGTTTAGTGACCTAACAATTCTTATCAAATAGCAAAAGCAAAAAACAAAGCCAATCACAACTTTTCTCTTGAAAAACATCGGTTTATTTTTCATTAAGGAAAAACCCCCAAAACATTCAAATGATCAAAGACTATAGATGAACACTTTCAGCACTTCACATGTAGTTCAACAAGATCAACCTCCTTTCTCTTCTCAGCATATGCAAAACATTGAATTTTGGTGACTTTGCAGATTAAGTACTTGCCTGAGTGTTTCTATAATAGTAAATTTTAATGAACAGGTTTAGAACACATTTAAATCCCTTTTGCCTATTTTGTAAAGATGATATTTTAAACCATATAAGTTAGAGGGAATTAAAATAAATGGTCAATTTGATGTAGTCCTTGGCCTTTATGTGTTCCATTTCTCTTGTGGTAAATATTTTATTTCTAGAAAAAATATTCTGCTATAGACCTCCCAGCCAGGACACCGACAAATTATTCTTTGAAGAAATAAAGGACTCTTGCAAATCAACTGTCCTTGTCCTTATGGGGAATTTCAACTAGCGTGAAATTGGGAACATCACACAGCTGGTACAACCCGGACCAGAAGATTCCTAAAAAAACCTACGTGATAACTTTAGGAACAGCTTCTAAGGGAGTCAGCTCAGAAAGATGCCCTCCATGATCGGCTGCTTGTCAACAGAGAGGATCTCATGAGCAAAGTGGAGATTGGCAGCTGTCTTGGCCACAGTGACATGAAATGACCAAGTTTAAAATCTTCCTTGACAGGAATAAAGTGTCAGCAAAACTTTATCTTTGGACATGAGGAGAGTAGACTTCAGACTACTCAGCAAATTAGTAAGTGAAGTCCTCTGGGAAAATGTTTTTGCAGGTTCTGGGGTCTATCAATGCTGGTCACTTTTTAAACATCACTTCCTAATGGCATAGGGGCAAGCAATTCCCAAATGTCAGAAGTCAGGCAGGTAAGGCAGAAGGCCAGCTCGGCTAAAGAGGAAGCTTCTCTTGCAAATAAGACAAAAAAAGAAAGGTGTATGCCCAGTGGAAACAAGGTCAGGTGACATGGGAAGAATACAGAGATGCTGCTTGACACAGTATGGAGAAAATTTGTGCAGCCAACGCTCAACTGGAGATGAAGCTAGTCAGAAATGTGGGTGACAATAAAAAGCTTTTTCAAATACTTTAATGACAATGGGCAGCATAGTAATAATATCAGACTGTTACAGGATGAGGATGGTCATCTCATAAACAGGGACAGGGACAAGTGATTGGTCACAGCCAGCATGAGGGGAAAATCTTGCTTGATAGACATGATTTCCTTCTGTGACAGGGAAACCCACCTAGATGATCTAGGAAAGCCTAGTATATGTAATCTTTTTGGACTTTAGCAAAGCATGTGATACTGTCTCTCACAGTACCCTTCTGGGCAAAAAGTCCAGCACATAGCTGGATAACCATGTTACATGATAGGTGAGGTCAGACACAAAGGATTACAATGGATGGGGTAACATTAGGCTGGCATCTGGTCACTAGTGGGATTCCACGTGGATACATCCTTGGCCCAGTTCTCTTCAACATCATTAATGACCTGAGCACAGGGCATTAAGGAATATAAAGTCTGCCAATGAAATTGTATGGGGAGAAGCTGTTGACTCCCTCAAGGGCAGAGAGACCCTGCACAGAGACCTTGACAAATTAGGGAGATGGGCAATCACCAACCATATGAAGTTTAACAAGAGCAAGTGCTGGACTCTGCACTTGGGACAGGGCAATCTTGGTTTTGTGTATAGACTGGGGAGCAGTAGGCTGAAGAATGGTGCTGTGGAAAGGGACCTGGGGGCTCCAGTCCATTTCAAGTTGAACATGAATGAGCCAGCAGTGTCCTGGCAGCCAGGAGGGCCAAGCCTATCCTGGAGTGCATCAGGCACAGAGTCGCCAGCCGGGCAAGGGAGGTGATTGTCTTGCTCTGCTCTGCACTGTGGCCTCACCTCGAGTGCTGGGGGCAGTTTTGGGTGGCACAATATAGAAAAGACATTACGCTATTGGAGAGTGTCGAAAGGAGGGCCACAAGGATGACGAACAGTCTGGAGGGGAAGTTGAGGTCACTTGGTCTGTTCAGCCTGGAGGAGTCTGAGGGGAAACCTCATCTCAGTCTTCAACATCCTCATGAGGGAAAGCAGAGGGTGAGGTACAGATCTTTTCTGTCTCATGACCAGTGACAGGACTCAAGGAAACAGCATGAAGCTGAGTCAGGTGAGGTTTAGGTTTGATACCAGGACAAGGTTCTTCACCCAGAGGGTGGTTGGGCACTGGAACAGGCTGCCCAGGGAAGTGGTCACAGCACCAATCAAACACCAAGACTGAAAATTATCTTTTGCTGCCACGTAAGAACGAAGTCATTTAATTTAATATTTTCTGTCATCATACCATAAAAAAAAAGTTGATTATGAAGTTTGAGGAAAGACAAAGCATGCAATGCCAGTATTTAAAATTCTTTGGCAGTAAAATATAAATACAATGTCACCTTTAGACCAATTAACGATGTGATATTGCAATTAAATTTAAAAAAATACCAGCTTTTGGAATGTGTAAAATGATTTTTGTTAGTCTTTTGGGGAAATAATATTTTTTGCTATTATGCTAATGAATTATTTTATGTATGGTTGAATAGGGCTATAAAGAAAATAGTTTGGAGCTGACAAAGCTGTCTCTTCCCTGTTAACTGGGACAGATTCCAGCTTTTTAGTTACCCATCAGCCTAGACAAGTCTCTCCCCAAACATCCAGAGTTAAGCTATAATCATACCTTCCTGGCCCGTAGGAACAAGAAAGTGTGACCCCACACATATCCAATGCCATTATAGCTTATTCATCTTTTGTTTTAAAGAACAAGCCTGGAAAACTGCACTGCCAGCTCTGAAGTCTGATAACATGAGAATTCCCAACCAGTACTTGTAGTGACATTTGAATCCAGCTCTATGTTTTGTGTGGACCAATTCCAGGCAGACATTATGAACTGGAAAATCATTCCAAGAGACTAATGGCAAAAAGCTCACGAGTGCAAAGCTAACTTCATTATAAAGAGTGAGACCATTCATTTAGCTAACTGTTTCCTATCACTGATCATGTTAATTAGGAGAATTAGGCATGAAACAGCAATAAGCTAATTTTTGCCAATGCATTTTATGTCTATGCATGGGTATATGTGAGTCTGAGTAGAAGGCTATTTCAGATGGTTACTGGAGAATTCTGCCGTACTTTCTCCTGGCTTAAAAGAGAGTCCTGGTTTGCACGTGCACTTTTTGTACTGTGCTCTGACATCCTTCATCTCAGCTGCTAAAGAGTATCTTATGTGAAATTATACTTCATTAAATGTGAAACCTTGAACAAATTTTCCCTCTAAGAACTGTCTTACCACCAGGCTATGTAGAGAATTCAGTTGTGGTCTTTGTACAGTTGATTATTCACCATATAGACAGCAGTAATGTAGCAATGAAAAAAGCAAAAATAAGACACAGGGAAGAATTCTGGACTATTGTTCTTGTGCAGTTGTAGATTGTAACGACAGAGTAGATTCTACTTGCAATTCTTTGTGTAGGCAACTGTTGGTAGGAATCTAGAGTCCACCCCATGGACCCTGAAGCGCCCTGGTCACTCAGTTTCTAAATATCACTTCTGGGAGGCAAGTGTTGCCTAAAAATTGAATTTTGCATTACTGCCTTTCTGTTTGTGTTTATCATGAGGTTCTGATTCTCAGCACAGGAAAGGACAGCAACGTGGTTCTCAGGTCTGCTGCTGAGCTGCAACACAAATAAATAGAGAAAGGCACAGGGATAGGGCTATAAAGAAAATAGTTTGTATATAGCCCTCAAGTCTGTTATTGTTTTTCTTTTCCCTACTTAGAACAAACCAGGAAGGAAGATATTCCTTTGATGCTTAGATGTCAGGTAATAATAACTTGTGTTGTATTTTAGTGTACTCATTTAATTCTTGTCTGCTATCATCAGTAAAAAGTGGCAGTGAAGGAAATGGGGTCCAGCTGGCACCACATGGCTCTCTCTGAAGTTCCCTGGAATAGGTTCTAGTCCTTTAGATCAGAAGATTTCAAGCAGAAAGCCTTTTCTTGCTGCAAAAGTAAGCTAGCAGAAAAGCAGGCAACCAGAGAGACCCTTTAGTACATCTATTACTACCATTCTCCACTACAATGAAGAATTTAGGTACCAAAAAGAAGCTTAAAATGAAAAGGCACTGATATATTTTTGAAGACTTTAAATGCTCGCAATTAATCACTCTTTCTAAGACAGTTAAGTCTGTCAGAACTCTAAAAATATACATTCAAAGCATTGTCTAGGGTTTTGAGTTTAATTCCATGGCTTTAGTGACAAATGTGAGCAAAAGCATCTTTAAGGACAACCCTCTGGGTTCACTAAAAAGGAAACAAACCCCAAACCAAATCAAGCCAACCAACCAACCAACCAACCAAACAAACAAAAAAAACCCCAAAAAATTCAAACAAACAAAAAAATCCCCAAAAAACCCAAACAAACAAACAAACAAACAAAATCCACAAAAACCAAGGCAAACAAACAAAAAACCCCTGATGAATATTTCCAACTGGTTGCAAGTCCACAGCATCGACATTTTTAAAGGCTGGTGAATTCTGGCCCTTGCTGTCAGTGCTGTGATGTGGCGGCTGCTTTCTTGTGATGAGATTGAGTCATGGGCATTAAGACCTATTTTTAACTGCTATTGTAGAGTATCTCATTAAAAATACAATAAATTGTTAATTTCTTGAATTTGGAATCAGGCCTTCACAAAAACCTACTTGGCTACTTTCAGTGTCACTGTGCTCCAGGGTAAAATGAGGAAATTGAAGGTGATATTTATAAAGTTCTTTGAGCCACAAGGTTCAAAAGTGTTATATATATTAATTCTTTTTACTATGACAATTTAAACATAGTAGTATTTAGGATCAGTATTTTTTGAGGTAGGAAGAAAATACATAGCCTGTCTTTGGAACCAGAAAATTATTTTATGCATATAAGAAAACAGTTTAGAAAGAAGCTTGAAGAAAATTTAGAATATTTCATATTTGAAGAATATGTGCCAATGTGTTGCCAGATAATCCTCCTGCAAGTATTATCCAGGTCAGCAATAGCCAAACTTTTCAAAATTATAATTTTTCATGTGGGCACTAATGTATTCCTTTATCACCTGATTTTTAACTGAAGTCATGCCAGGAACAATGTGATTTCCTAATCTTGACTGCTCACCACATCTTTATTTGGAGGTCTGTGCTAGATTAGCCTTACGCCAATCTGATGTCTGAAATAGTAGAACCATGAGAGTCAGGGATTCAGATAGACTTTCTAACAAAATATGTGTTCACAGAATTCACAGGACTGGAATCATAGTTACAGGGTCTGGAAGAATTCATATGCAAAGTATATCTATTTCAGCATTATCTTGCTAGGAAACCACATGATAGTGCTTCAAAATATATTTTATTGGAAAATTGCATCTCTTACTGTTGTTAATATTCAGGTGACAAGAGAGAAAAATCTGAAAATGACACACACAGCAGATTATAAACACAGAAAATATATTTATAAACTATTGAATTGAGAAATAGCATAGAAATTGTAACCACAAAATTTGATATGGCTAAAAATTGTGCTAAAACTGTAATTACATATTAATTGCTTTGGTGGTGGTGGTGGTGGGATGGACTTTTTTTTGGTTTTGGTGGTTTGTTTTTTTTAATTAAATGAAACCAGAAATGGTTTTTTTCAATAATTTCTTAGTTTTAAATTGGAACATCCATTAACACATCTAAAGGAAATTTAACAATTTACTGTAGTAGAATTTAATTTAAATATCTCCAAAAGTTGTTTTCAGACATGCTGTTAGAAGAAAATAAAAATAAATATAAATTCTTTATTTTTGGTCTTTTTAATTTATATTTTTAAAATGCAATTTTTAAATTAAATTTTAAAATTTTGCCATGACTACTTTTTTTAAGTATTCAAGCTAAAATATTCCCTTTCATGTTTATAGGTAAAATCATAGGCATTCCAGGACATGAAGACTGAAAATTTGCTCTCAGAATTTGCTGCTTTAACTTCACAGTCAGAAAAACCATTACTCTCACCTACCCCTTCTTAATCAAAAATCCACTTTTGAACAGTTTTGAATGCTTCAAAATCTTTACTTAATTAATCAAGCATGTTATTGGAGTTAATTTTTGTTCTCATTGAGTTCATCAGAAAATCTGACTTTGGCATTTATCAGATATTTAGTGGAATAAAATAATGTTTTAAATATGTAAAATTTCTCATTCAAGCTGCCACCAAAGTCAAAAAAGTCAATAAATTCTGAAGTCAGTTAAATGTCTGCTGCTGGGGATATACCTTTTCACTTAGCCAACAGTCAACTGGTCCATGAACCTGCCCTGACAGTTTTAAAGATATCCATGATTGTAAGGGTAACGATAGCTCTGGAAATACAATTCAGTCTGATAAAGTAGTTGAGAGGAAATGTATGCGGAAGAAAAAGCTATAGCTAGCTCCTCAGTTACCATGTCGTTCCTGTTATATCTTCTTAAGGCTTCTGCTCTCTCCTGTGGTCTGCACAGAAAATCTGTGTGCCTAACTTAGACCTTAAGTAGAGCTTTGAGGAATGTCACTACAAACCTAAGTCATATTTGAGTATATCTTGGATGATTCATCTGGAAGTACTCCTGAGCACCTAAACCCAGCTGTGCAGCTCATTCAGTATCGATCAAAATCAAATACACCTCAGCATCTTTTCTTCACTCTGCTCTCCTCCACCTGCCTGGGCACATGGAATAGAAATAAGCGGGGGATGTTCTCCCACCAGCTACACAATTTGGTTGTGATATGAAGTCAGCCTATGACTTAGCGTGACCTGGATCCCTTAAAGCATGATCCTGTACCTCTGAAGACAGTAGACAAAATTCATGACTTTCATTAGTGCACAATGAGAAAAGCACTGAGTTCCAAAGAGTAGCAACGGATATCTCCCTCTTTGCAACTGGAAGTACTGTCAAATTTACTTCTTAGTATATGAATAATGCACAGAATTATTCTAAAGATATATCTATAACTAAGGTTAACCAATCAGGTATTAATAAAGATTATGAAATGTGTTCTTTGAAACAACTCACAGGCCATCTTCTGCCAGAACACCAGCATATTTTTTTGTATTTTATTGCAATGTCTGTATGACAGAGGCCATTCAGATAGGCCTAGCTTACTAAGCTTTCATAAGAACTTGTGTTTCTCTGTTTCAAACCCAAAGGATATAAACTTCCCACTTCTGCTAATCAAAACACATTTGCTCATATGCAATTATAACATCCTGACCTTTTTAAACTCTATATTAGGTGTCTCAGAGCATGTGATGTTAGCCTGTGTTATGGGGTATTTTTACCATTAGCCTCATGCAGTTGCATGAATACAAATTGACTATCAGAAGCAACTCTAGGAAAATTAATATTTTTCTCTCAGTCTTTGGGCAAAGTTATGTCTTCCTACAATAGTCTTTTTTTTTTAGTGATGACACTGCTATTTAGAGTTCATACATACATGTTTTTATACATATACACATGTTTTCATATATGGATAGATAAATATTTTTTAAATTTTTATATCTATTTTTATCATAGTTACCACTGAATATGGAAATACAGGCACACACAGTCCTTTCATCTGTTCGAGAAAGACATCTTTATCACAAAAATCTTTATGCTGCATGTGAATTTCAGCAGCTTCAGCAAACACTCATTAACAGCACTGTGAGAGGTGGCTGCTGTGCAAAAAAACCACTCACACCTCACACAGAAAGGAAATTAGATGGACTTCTCAAAAATATGTATCTCAAAGTAGCACCCAGATTTACAGTTTATGATGTCTCTTTGTAAAAAAATGCATTGAGATATTTGAAACAAATACCTGTATTTTTCTGCATACTTAGGCCCTTAAAGCTGAGACGAGATGATGCAGTCTCCATGTCTTTGTCGGTGTATATTTCAGTCTAGCATAGTAGCCCACAGTTACCAGTAATTTAAAGGATTTTATTTATCTGCCAGACAGAAATTCTTCTGTTTGCTACTACTACCTACAGCTGACCTCCACACTGCTTATTTGTATTGATGGTATCATCTCTGCCCTGGAAGGACTAAAACTGCTACATTAGTCTCTGAAATTGACCTTTGTTCAGATTCCTAAAATAGCCCAACATACTTGGAACAAATGTTTTGTCCTCTACCCCTTTCCTGATGGTATTTGCAAGAGCACCTGCAGCATATAGCTCAAGGCAGTTTAAAAGAAAGAAAAATTTCTAAATCACAACAGCTGCACTGAAAATTTCTTTTGACCGAACACGGATTTTTTTGGGTCTGAACACTTTTTAGAAATCTGACTTCAGGACGCTTCGCAAAAACACAGAGCTAAGAAATCAGTAGTTCTTCTATTTCAATACCATGCGTGTAACACTTGTACCCTTTCAAATTTTGTATTTATTCAAGATGAAGAGATTTATGGTAGGATAAACTTTTTCAGTAGAAAAAACCAACATGAATGCTAATTACATTTGTGGTGGGGTGGTCATGAAAAGGTGTCATTACTAAATAAATATTCATGTTAACTTTGAAGCAAACTTTAAATAATGCAGTACTGAAACAAAGCAAATATTCTAAGTTTAAATCATCCTAGCTTTCCAGATTTCATCTTTTTATTGGTTAAATAAAGGTCAAAAAAAATTAAAGTCATTGTCACAGCTGGGAAGTTTCCTATGCTTGACATAAGCAGTATAAAAAGGTCAATTTTAAAAATATGCCTGATGTTGAGCATATGATTCAGGACTTTTGCCTGAAGTCATTCACTCTTACATGCAGGTAACAGATCAGTTCAACATGTGAGCTAAGGCACATTTCTTCAGCATTTTTTAAAATTCTTATTTTGAGCCTTACACACTAATCAGTCTTGTCAGTATGCTGACAATAATTTTTGGCCTGTTTCCTATTTGTGAAAATTATCTAGTTGATAGAGTATCTCAAGATGCTCTTTCAAAACTATTTGTGCTTTTGAGATATCAAGTGTCAAAAATTACATTTAAGTAATATATTTATGATCTGAGAGGCAGAAGAATAGACATGGAAAAATAACATTGTCTAAAAGCCAAGAAAATTGGATGTTAGGCTTTTACCGCTATACTTTGTGACCTGGGACTATCTTTTATCTTTGCCATATTTTTTCTCGCATTAATAGTGTAAACAAATATTAACTAGGTTTGGTAGATCTACTGCAAGGATATCTTTCTCAGGATTCTCTCCATTTTACTTCTGGTTCATGTTTGATGTGCTTTTATGTAATTTTTGTTCTGTGCTTATAATACTATATATATTACCCTCTAGCTCTGCTTTTCTATATGTCTGGGTAAGCTGGACAATGTTTCCTGGAGCTGTAGGCCTTTGTTTTAGATTTGCACCTCAATCCAATATATAGTAAAAAAAAGACTCACACTGGTTTAGTCACAATTTTAAAAGCTTTTCCCTTTCTATTTAAGATAGTGGCTACCCAAATTTGCCCTCTATAAGACAAAAAGTAAACAAAAAAACCCACAAAAACACCCAAATCACTCTAAACCAAAAAAAAAAAAAAAAAAGGTATATGTTTTATCGGAATGAATGCTCATTAGCAGTTACAGTACTTTACATGTGTTCCTGGAGTGCATCATCCAGTGCTTAGTTTAATCAGAAAGAAATTGCTTTGCACTCTCCAAGACAGCTTGGCAGCATGAACCAAATTGTAGTACACAGGGACAATTAGACAGTTCACTTCAGTAGTGTGCATCTGATCCAAACATAATCTCCAATAAAGATATAACTGCAGAGACAGCCACAGCACTATAAAATATTTTGATTTCTGTTTCTTTCTCACACCCTCTTCAAGCTTGCTTATGTCTTCCAAAGCTAACCTTAGAGTTAAGAAATGTCAGAGAATTCATCATTTAACCATGACGAATGTCAATATTTCCAGTTTTCTGCATAAACTTTAAAGAACAGTACTTGTACTTTCTCTTAGTGCTATTTCTTTTTTTTCCTTTTTTTCCCCCTGCTGTTAGGTGCTCTTTTATAAACATAGACAAAATTAGCTTTACCTTGTCACCATATTTATTCTGTTGAAATGATTGTCACCCAAGCCAAAAAGTTCTACTCTTGTCCCTCATATGGAACACACCAGGCACAGTCTTTACCGTGTGCCTGATGGCTTACAGAGGAGAGAAACTGAGAAGACTTAATGACAATGCATTGCCTGTAGAAACACAAATTCACCCAACTGTTCTACCTAAAGGAGCAGTGGTCGTGCATTTCTCATTTCCAAACCCACTGAATTTTGCTGCTTTAGCAAGCAGGTGTTAATCACTTTGTCAAAGACTTGCACAGAATGAAACAAGATGCAAAAAAAGGAATTAACCAAAAAGAACAGAGTTATGAGGGTCCTCAGCTGGATGTTTGGCCGTTTAGTGACAGATAGGTAAGTTGGGAGTCAGAAGGTGTCAGAAAATGTGGTTGTAGTGTGAAGGAAGACCTGGATATGACAATGTTAAGGAAGAAAAATAGAAGTATTCTTAAGGTAATGACAGGAGGTTAGTGCTTGGTACTTGCACGGGAAGGACTAAGTACCATTGTAATAATTCTTGGCATGTAAGAATCTCATGAATTGCCCAATCACAGGCACCTCCAAATTATCTTACACAATGCTAGAAAATAGGTGCAATATGACTGACAATGTTCAATCATTACAGCTAACAGCCAGGATATTTTACGTGAGTATTCTGTGTGTTCATGAGGATGGAACTCTTAGCGTGGTGTGTTATAATGTGACTATGCATTACTGGAAATTATGTCATTGTCAGTATATTGAATTTATTGGATTATTCCCTGCAGGGCTTCAGGTGTTTCCGTTTACTTCTGAAGAAATATCCTCATAGGCAACACAGATAATGAATTACTTCTCTGGACTCAATATAAGCTTTAAATGCTCAAGTAGAATTCCCAAAATAGCATGAATTGTTTAGGTCTCTTCTGAATCAGACAGCTTGGTAGAACTGCTCATTTGGTCCTGGTGGGCAAAGCAGGTAAACCAATATAAGTACCTACATGTGTGACAAAAGCATAGAAGATAATGAAATTATATAAATTCCTCTTAAAACAATAGGAAAAAAAAAAAGAAACCTGACCCATAATCTCTACTATTAATATTCACCAAAAAAATTGTTCTAGTGAGTGTAATTAGCTTTACTAGAAGATAGTGACAAGTGTGGCTTAGTCAGCTAATTAGTTAATAAGAGAGAATCTAGCATATCATGAGAGAATTGTATTTTATGTCATTCACAATTTCCATAGTTGTCCCTGTGTAAAGCTTTTCCCAAATAATAGGTGAAAGAAATTCATTAGCATGGATCAGCCTGACAGCATCTGAGACAGGGAACTGTTGAATCTGGAAGCTAAAAAGATGGCAAAGGCACATACCAGAGTAAGTAACAACCCAGAGTGGATGACACTCAAAAATTAATAAATCTATAAATCTTGCAGAGAAAATATGCATGGAAATCAATCAAAATTCTAGATTAAACAAGAGCACTTCTTATCCTTTCTGAACATATAGCCAGTATGTCTTTGGCAGAACCTTTCTCTTAATGTATATAACTATGTTTCTTCAGCCTCTGCATATAAATGGCCGAGGGTAAATCATGGAGTCCAACAGGCTTTATATCTCTATCCATGTTTATTGCTGCTTACATTATATTCATCCTGGGTTAGATATATGTCAAAATTCCCATAAATTAAAAATATTTATCTAAAATCTATAAATTTTTCAAAGTGAATCTCAAATTTAATATGCTAGGGTATATGCTAAGCATTCTAGGTTTGACAATATTTGAGGAAGGATTTACCAGTGCATCATGTTCTGAAAAAAAATCCAACAACAACAAAAATCCCACACCACCCAATCCCTCCCCCTCAAAAGTTCACCTCCGGTTACCATATCATTTTCATTCTTCAATATATATCCAGGCTTTAAAATGTATCCAGCCACCCCTCACACAGCCTCAAATGGTTTGACTTGAGTTAATGAAAGGCCCATACTAACACAAGATCAAACTCCTGAAGGAGCTTGAACCTCAGCAAATGACTATAGAAGAGTAGAAAGCAATGTCCAACTACCAATGTACCAGACAAAAAAACTTGTAGTTAATTTTAAGAAATAAATATATCCTTCTGTTCCGAATTCCTAGTTTTCCTTTCTGAAATCTTGCATTGAACCATAGAAGTAGCTATAATCAAATTATTTCTAGACAGATAGGAATGATGAAAAAATATATGGCAGTAGATATTATGCAAAAGCCTATGCAGATAAATACTTGAACTTTCTTTTGTCAAATTGTATTCACAGACACTTTACTTTCCATTGGTCTATTGGCATCAAATGTCACCGTGAAAAGAATTTTTTGAAAAAATCAGGTCGTTTACATGATATAATAGTCATCCTAGAGACTTGTGAGAATATTTTTAAAATAACAGTAGGGCCTTACTCAAGGCAGCATTCAAGGAAACGGTGAAGGTATATGAAAAATCAAACCTCAGTCAAATAAAACATGCGCTCAATGGTTTGAAACATAGAGAAGGACCCTTACCAGATTTAGGGGAAATATGACATGTAACAGTTTGAATTTTTTTAAACATTGAAAAACAGTTTCTCTGTTTTCTGAATATTATAAATGTCAAGAAATTTGTAATAATTTAGCCTTTTTTACAAAGATTTCACAAAATGAGTACACGATTTAACATCCGTAATTCATATTCCTAATGTATGCTATTACTATGTGCAGGATACTATATTGTATTTTTAAAAGATGATCTGACTAAAATTTTCTTTCTCCCTTTTTCTCTTTACTATAAAATTTTATATACTTTTTAATTTTCGTAAGTTAAGAAGAATTCTTCAAAGACAGAGACTTTAACTACATTTGAATACAAGATGCACATTTAGAAAAAAACAGTAATTTTATTTAGTTCTATCTTTGCCACCCAAAAATATTGGTCTCTCTTATTTTTATTTTTCATATAAATAATTCAGTAAGTTATTATAATAAATCACATTTGTCTTCTCATTTTCCAGATATGAATGATGATATTTTCTAAGATAAGCAATTAAAAAGAATTATTTTAAATATAATTTTTAATTGTTTTACTCTCTTAAGTTATTAATACATTGGCTTTCATTTTAGCATCATAGAGCTGGGAAAAAAAATTATATAATAATCAGCGGTGAGCTAATGAATATCTATGGTGTATTCTCCTATTCTCCTTTGCACTTTTACTAAAGAATAAAATATATCGATTAACAAACAGCTGTGAAGACTATTTCTGCCTGTGGCTGGATGGATTTCATCTTACGAAACGCAGATGTTCATAGCACAGAGTTATTCACTTTAAAAGATGTCTTTGTGTGAAAGTAAGGAACACTTTTAGGTTTTAGGCCTTCTCATTCTAACACAGACATTTGAAACTGAATGTCTCTCTTTTCAAAGAGTCTATTTTCTCTGTTACTTCTAAAGAAAGCTTTACTGGGATTCCACTCTTGAATGCTGAAAAACCAAATGGCAATTAGGATCCATCAAAAACTCAACACACAGCAAGAGTGCACTGACAGTTTACATCCATTTAGCTAAGTTGCCTGCCAGAGAACCCAGTATATTTTTCTTACAGAAAGCTGTAACTTAATCCTATATTAATTAACTATTTTTCTAGGTGGTGGCTTGGATGGCAGCTTTAGAGAAAAAAGAGAAGCAACTGTTTCATCATTGTGTCATTCGAGAAATCAGTGGCTACCAAATTCCCAAAAGTGGGAAGCTGGCTTTCACTACTGGAGAAAAACATTATGCTCCTTTGGAAATTATATTTTGAATGTTTCTTTGGGTTTCCAGAAATTCAAACTCTGGTACTGGGCAGGATAGAAGATGCTGGAATTTTGGGTTTTTTTCATTGTGAAAAATCTGTTCATACCTTGATTTCAGTGTGTTCATTTTGTTTCCTCCTTATAGAAAATTGTGTTTCTGGGAACAACAGAATTAAAATGAGGTAATTAAAATGCAAAGAAAGAATGCTACTTTCTCAGATTTTTTGATGAATTGTGGTATTAATCTACTCAAGAGACAAAGTGAAAGAATCATCATTTGGATTCTGAGTTGTTGCTAGTGCTAATAGAACTTCTTTTTAGTCCAAACTTTTTGCTTTGGGTGTCACAAATATAAACCATCTGGTATGCCAGCTGCCCATGTTACATATACAACAAGAGTGGGTGAAAAAACTCCAAAATTTCAGATATTATCTTTTTTCTGCTTATCATCATCATCCTCATCATCGTAATCTTTTCAACATTTTAATATATGACTTTGTTGCTTCTTGCCTCTTCGATCTCTTGATATGCTGTAGAATAGAGTTTTCTTTTGCTTCCAGTGACTGCTCTGTGTGATTTAAGGGAGGCAGAAATCTGGAATATGTCTTATTACTGTTTTACTGTTCACTAGTTGCAATTTTGTTTCACAAGTTAACATATATTTTATGACTAAATTTATCTACCTGTCTGTTTTTAGAAAGGATTAATTACTCAATGAAAAAAAAAAATTCCAAATACAGTTGAAGAGTGTATTAAGTTTAACCTGAGGTTGAGTTTTGTTCTCTGCATTTAATTTACAAATTTTTACCAGAATTACTCAAAGTTGTGTATTCTGCTTATGTTCTAACAGCTAGCACCCCAATTTAATTATACCTTAGGCCCAGTTTATCACCCTGCTGCCTGAGAAAAGCAAAAAATATAATTAAACATCAAAAGTGAATTTCTTGGTCATATCAGCAAGCTGTTCCGACACAGTTTCACTCAGTTTAAAGGGAATCCTAGGATGCTGGTCCATCATTCTCAGTAGTTGTCCTGAATGTTATTCAAAGCTTTTTTCCAGGCAATTCTCAAGAAATCAACTTTCTATAGATAATATAAAGTTATTATTTTCAACATAAAGTCTCATTTACGTGTCAGGGAAAAAAAAATCCAGACAGAGACTTATTTTTCTGTTAGAATCATTCCTATGGGTAGATACAGTCCTTGTCTTAAATAGGCCCTGTGAATTTGGAGGGGCATCAGGGGCTAAAAATTTGAAGACTGATTTCACAGGTAGTTTCTCCATATTTGGGAGCATAAGGTGGAAAAAACCTAAATAAGAAGCATCCTAGTCCTTCCTTCAGGAAATCCACACCTTCAACAGAGGTAGTCAAGGGAACATTATATGATTGTACATCAAAAGCAAGCTATGAGTTAATCATCCTTATGAATAAAAATCAGAGCAACTGTACTCACAAACCAAAACATGCTGGGATTTTTTTTCCATGCTTGCATACTCACAATGTTAACCTTCTCTGTTTAACAAAACAGGATAATTAGATTCTGAAGAATCTCGGGAAAAAAGTTGATTTAAAACACTTATCTTTGGTATGGGACATTGTAGAGTTTATCAAGCAGTAGAACAATCGTTCCGAGTTAATGTCAGAAAAAACTCTATAAAGGCAGAAATATGCAATGGGAAAATGATGTACATATTTAATCACATAAATCAGAATTTAAATAAATAAATAAATAAATATTCACAATTACTTGCAGGGAGAATTTTTAATTAAAGAAGAACAATAATTGGTAAAACATCATACGGCTTTCTGTGTAAGGTCTGGGAAAAAAAATCAGCATAAAAATTCAGAACATGAGTTATCATTTACCCACCGAATTTATAATGGTTAAAAAAAATAGTATTTAATTCCATTGCAACAGTACAATCAGGGAGTCCATCTCTGTTGGTTATCTACTTTAAATAACATGAGAATTATGTCTGTTGCTATAATATTACTGTGAATTAACCCTGAAATTGCTTTATCCAAATGTCCAATATTAAAGCTCTCCTGTTGTAACTATTCACTGTTATATCCCCTCAATCTTTTTAATTTACTTGAATAAATAAGAGGATAATTTTGGCTCTTCTGGGACATAACCAAAGTAATGTAGGCATTGCCTAGCCATTCCCAAGTCCTATACACCTGATATACTAAGTATCAAAGCCTTTACATTAATATTATATCCAATGGCCTGAATTTATTTCACCTTTATTACTTCAATAATATAATTAAAATTCTGGAAGGTACTAACCTCGTTGAACACTACAGACTAGAAAATTTGATATTTTTCAATCATAATGACACAATAGTAACTCTATTCTTTGGAATGCCATTAGACATTATATTTTTGATCAAACTGATTTAGTTTGTACCTTATTTAATTTAGGTTTAAGTTGGATATCAGGAAAAGGTTTTTCACCCAGAGCATGCTTTAAACACTGAAACAGGGTCCCCTGGGAAGTGGTTACAGCACCGAACCTGTAAGAGTTCAAGAAGTATTTGGACAACACTCTCAGGCACAGATTGTGACTCTTGGTGTGTCCTGTGCAGGGCCGGGAATTGGATTCGATGATCCTGATGGGTCCCTTCCAATTCAGTATATTCTACTCTACTTTCCTGTCTTGCTGTAGATGTCAGATCCCACTGACAGCTTTCTAGGAAATGCCAGAAGTGCACCAAACAATTCAACACAAGTCAGGATTAAAACCACTGCTCCCAAGGAAGGAAACTACGGTTAACTATTCTGTTTAGCAAAAGAGCTACCTCCAGTTGCTTCTTGGAGCTGAATGGTAACAGCTTACCCAATTAGGCCCCCATACCTGTCAGTTCCTAGAGGTCAGGGCCACTGCTAGAGGTCAGGGCCATAGGAGTAGTCACATAATAACTTGTCCTTCTACAAGCCAGTGACCCTGATGATCACAGAAACTTGTTAAATTTCTGTGAATTTTAAAGATTAAGGATATAGTTGAAGCCAACAATCTGTGTTCCCTAGATTCTCTCTAAGAAAGGAATTTTAGCTATCAGTATCGGGTAATAAGAGATGAGATGTTAGGCAAAAAAAACCACACCTTGATTTTGCTTCTCCGTCATTACTCTTTAATGCTCCTACCAGTATGTTAGCACCAGCATCAAATGTGTATTCTGCCTCCCTTAAGGAGCAGCAGGATTGGAGAGAATTGGGAATCCATGAAAGTGATAATTGACAGATGAATCTCACAGAAAGTGATAGATAAAACATTCTGAAATGTTATTGTGAAGAATGAATGTGTTATGCAAAAGAAGAAAAAGAAAAAAGCATTCTTTTTAATGTGTAACATATAAAACTTTATAGATGCGTTGACATATCATTTTGCAGTGGCCAGCTGTGATCTTTCAGTTAAATTGTGCTATAAAAATGAAGTAATGGGAGCTTGTTATAGCTACCTGCTCAAACACGTAAGTAACCCTGTTGGTGATGGAATGAAAATGGTTAGAACTCTGCAAGAAAATAATTGTTCAATAAATATTGTATGTTTTTGCATAAACCCTACCATACAATCATGTACCTTTAATGAGAACAACCAGAACTTATCTTTTGGAGGTTAAACCCACAACAATATTTTTTCCCTCCAGTGAGCAAAATAGTACCTGCAAGAGTCTGATTAGACAGGCCAGGCTCTTGCAAGAGAGAGGTGAAAGGATGGATGCAGATGATGAAAATGTTAGCAGGTTTCTAGTTTAGTCTAGCTCACTACAGAATATTGCTCATAGGCTCTTATTAACAGAGACATTTGGGACCAGGATTATGAAGTTGATAGCTTGCTATACCAAGTGTTCTAACCAGATAATTAGTAGTGATAAAATGCCAGTACTTCTGACTGTGTGAGAAAAGGTGTATAGTCAGCTCAAGAATAATTTGTCATTTTATACTATATCTATAAGCTAACCTGCCTTGGGAGATCCTAAAAGTTTATTTTTTTAATGACAGTGCGTTTTTTAAAAAAATTAATGGCAGTAGTTTTCACAATGGCTGCAGAACCCCTGAGGATAACAGTTAAAATGCAGCTATGAGTGGGGGAAAAAAATTGAAAGCTTTGCTAAAATAAGAATTTCTCCTTATTTATACTGACAGAAATTACTAGAATTCAGCTTTCCAGAACAATAACACAAAGTTATTTTTCATGAAAACCAGGGCTATGATGTAATAGATTTCTACTTTCTTTTGATGTATGCCCAAGAACTTTTAGATTCTTAAATTAATTTACTGCTAAATTGGGTTCCATATCACCCGTGCCCTGTCGAGCTTTTGCTCTGAGTCTGATACACCAGCCTTAAGGAATAGCTTAATGGACAACTTGACAAAAATACCAAAGTTACAAGTACTAAACCACCTAATAATTCTGAAGCAATCACCCCTGCTGTGATGTAATGTTGTTTCTTGTAGCCATTTACCACAGGCAAGGCTGCAAGCAGCATCTTTCAGTTCTTTGACACCTGATCTTCCTAATGCAAAGTACTTCTTCCCATTACCTATAGTTTTAGCAAAGATTCTAGCATTTTTCTTTATTAAGCTGGAGAAAAAAATGTTTGATTGAATTAAGCTAATTATTCTGACTGACCACATGCTTCTCTGTATCAATGGAAATATTTTACTTTAGTTCATTTGAACACTGATCTGTATTTATGAAATAAAGGTAATACTGTCTCCATGTCACTAGCTGTGGCTGCTAAGGTGTTTCATTGTACGTTCCACACAAAATGATGTGAGGATACAGTTGCTCTGTGTAGAAGATATTTTTTTTTATTTTATTTTGTCCATACAGGTCACCGGCTGAAAGCAAGGTTCATAAAAACTAGCACAGGATGGCATAATTACAAAATTTTGGTCTCTAGTAACAACTTCATATTGCATAGATTTATTGCTTAAACTAATTCCAGTATTTCTTATCTCCCAGGTGCTTGGCCTTGCAATCTCAAAAATACTATATTTATTATTTATTATATTTTTCCTTCTCTCTATATTTTAACTTTTCACAGATATTTTAAGTAGATTGTTCTTTGAATTTAATGAAACTTTTCTTAGTATTTTTCGAATCTGGTTCTTCCTTATACAAATTTAAATCAATGCCTTTTTAAATGTTTGCCAACTAAACTTTTAGGTACCCTGATTTAATTGATGAATTATTGTCTCTGTAGCCAAAAGATGAAAAGAATATATTATAGAGAATATTGTGGATTATTGTCTCATTTCGTCTCTGCTCTAGACTGGTTCTTGTTCAAGGCACACCCAGTTGTTTCAATATTATTCCATTGACGAGCATTGCTTTAGCAAAGATTTAAATTTCAAAGCACTTGACAACTCTTCAAATTGCTGATTGTTTATTTTCTGCCCTGTTTATCTTTGTGCTTCATCTCCCTTTACAGAGCACGCAAGTCAAACACATTGAAGAATGGGAAGGCATCACAGCAGGTTTGATGGCATGTTTGATTGATAAATATAACATTACTGGGGTCTGCCTTCATTAGAAAAGTGCTGGCTTAAGAACCTGTAAAGTTGTATAATTTATATGATCCCAGTGGGAAAAATCAAAGATTTTTTCTCTATCCACCTTCCTCTGCAGACCTTTATGGTCAAAAAATGAAAAGGTAGCCATCAAAACATAATGCAGAAAACTGTTTCTGCTTGACTTTAACACAAAGAAAATTTTGTAAATAAAATGAAATAAAAGTCAGACTCTTTTCTTCTTCCTGTATATGTAATTAATATAGCTTCTTTTTTATATTACTTCATGTGTTAGTTGATCTGTTATTTGTAAGTAGTGTGGTACTAAGGAGAGAAGTCGAGTGCACAGCTTAAAAACAAAACCCAGAGGAAAACCTTTTTGGTCATTGACAGATTCCCTCATAACTGCAGAAATCTACTTTATTGCAGAGGTGAAGGTAGGCAGTAAAACATTTATCACTGGCATCCTCACTTCATCTACCTGTTAAATAACTCATTTGACAGAACTGTCTCTCGGGAATAAAGATAGGTGCTTTATTAGCTTTGCTAATATCTAAAGTCTAATGATTCCCAGAAATAAGGAGATTAGAGGGAAAAACTATTGAATAAAAGAACAATAATTTAAAACATGTCTTGAGGCAGATCAGCAAATGACTCAGTAAATGACTCAGCAAATCATCCTTACAAAAAATAATAATTTTTAAATAGTTCAGTCTCTTGAATGAAATTACTGAAGAAAAAACCAAGGGTTCCAATAACTGCATTCTTGTAAGAGCTTTTAATGCTATTCCTGTTAGCGAAGCTACTTAAACTGGATTTTTGTTTTAAGGAACAGGAACCAATAAAAACATGTTTAGGACATAAGTGAACAGGAAAAGGCCAGCAATGGAAACGAAGCAAACAGGACTATGCTTTTGTGAAGCTGTTTAAATCTGATAGGAGCAGGGGCTCCTATCAGACAACTAAGATTTGGATCTGAATTTAGGAACTCACCTTCATATGATAGTGTGAATGAGAGAGATACGCTAACTCCTCTGCTGGAAAACCATGGTGTGACATCCCCCTGTGCTGATCTATCACCAATCTGCTTTGCTTCACCTCTCTGCTCCCTCAGCTTCCCTCACGTGCTCTGACATCCGTCTGCTGCTCAGTGACCTGGGTCAGAGCACAGAACTCATCCAGCTAACAAGTGAGTTGTTTTACACGGATTTAGCTCCCCAACAAGATCACTGATGAGGGTCAGGCAAATGTCAGTGCTGACACAGGGAAAGACAAGGAAGAGGGCAAAACCACTCCTTTGGGCAGATTTGATGAGGTTAACTGCATCCTCTAGTTTCACTGATAAATTCTGTCTCTACATCAAATTTTAATGGAGCTTTTTTCTCTTTGCTTGTTTAGAATTCTCTCTCCTACCTAAACCAAAAGGAAGACACTGTGGAAATGAACATGTTAGTTTGAGTATCCAGTTTTAGGCCTAAAATTAGACAATGTTGTGGTTTTATAGGTTTGGAATTTAAGACACAGCTTGTGCAGTGATAAATTTGCCATCTTGTACTTAGCTGCAGTGGTCCCATGTCACCCTGTTTCAATTCACCTGCTAAGTTAAATCAGCCATTAAGCAATAAATCTTTAAAGCCATGTAAGGGACATGTGTGCACAAATCAAATTATTTATTAACAATATACCTCAGCAAAATGTCAGTGCATACTGAGGACCTCCTGCACACCACTTTAAAAATAAGCTCCCCGGAGCACAACTCAAAGAAATTGATTGAGTGCACTAATGTATTCTCATGTATTTCTCTTGATGCTGAATTTATCTCATGCATGAAAGATCTTGCAGGGCATTACACAAGTTCTTTATTCTTTATTCTTGAAGGTGTTAAGCTAAGAGTTTCAAAGTATACCTAAGCATATGCAAAAAGCATCTCTTTGTGAATAATTCTGAAAAAAACCACCAGAGTAAGGAGTGACCTTCTGCCATTGTTTTATTATATGCTTGAACGAGTGAGAAATACTGAGTTTATTAACAAAAGAACATATTGCACCATGACACATACAATATACCTGAGGCGCAGGCAAAAGTGAGGATTGTACATGGCTAACAAAAAGGTGTTTTTTCTCATTTCACTTTAATGCGTCTTCCAGTCCAGTTTGCTGTTTTGATAGGGTTTTTATTCAAAGTGATTTCCCTGGATTTTCTCAATTTATTTCTGGATCCCTTATCTTGTTCTCTTCTCCATTTTAACCACTTCTATTTTCTCCAGTCCTCATTTTCTATGCTCTCTTCCCCCTGAGTTTTGTGACAAGAAAATTACAGATGCATAGTCTGGTTTCTAGTTATGAAAAAATATTCCAAATTAAACTTGAATAAACACTTAACAACTGGGTAGCTTTATTTAGTAAATAACAGGCTTTTAAGAGTGGTATGTCTTTACAGTATGTGCTTCTATAATGTATGTTTATATAAGCCTTATAACAGCTTGGTAACACATTACAGAAATGTGTAGGTAGAGAGAATGTATGTTAAAATTTCCCCAAACAATGCCTACAAGCAAGCACTGAGGCAAGTATTAATTATGCAGCTTCTGAACTGTTCAGCTTTGCCAAATACTGTGACTGAATTTCACAAGGCAAGACATATGGTAAATGACATTGTGTCTGTCCTAATATAACAAATGTGATTCAATTTTCATGTAAACCTATTCTGACAATTTCCTTATGTGATTTACATATGCATTTTATATTAAACTATTCCCCCTGAAGCGAATGTTGTGGATTGTATACTATAATTTTATTAGCAAGGGAACACAAATATCATCAAATTTATCAGTTTTGTGCTTATATTAGAATGTTCCTTTCAGCATAACTTTTAGAGACAAGTTAATACTTTGTTTATATTATAAACATTAGGATGATGTGTTTTTTTAACTTTGCTACTATATAATTGCAGCATAATTAAGAGAAATGAATGGCACCTTAAACACGGCACCATTTTGGTCTACAAATTATTATGAGAATCCTTGCTTGTTCCTGTGCAGTGAATATTTTAAATATATTTGCTTCCACATTAAAGAGATCAATATTGATAAAGCATCACAATAAAACAATAATGCATATGAAGTAGTTGCAAGACATAATTTCTCTAGCACAAATTTCAGATCTGCTCATCTATGATCTGGGAAGGCTGGTGGTTCACAGGAGAAAGTGTGAATTAAAATCATCATTGCTTGATAAACTAACAAGGTTTATATTAAATAAATTTTGCAAAATGAAACTGTTCTTTCTGTCAAATTTATTTCAGGCAAATGCAGTGTTAAGCTTTTTTCTTTTTTTGCCTTTGTGGAAATGAAATAATAGACTAAAAAGCCTACTTTTTAAAATAAAAAATTATACATTTGAGGGTGGTGGGGTTCTTCTCAGAGACAGAATACTCCAATTTCCCACCCCCCATCAGCTTGATTTTTTTTTTCTTTTCTCATTCTAATTTAGCAAACTTTCTTCTCAAAATGTCAAACAACTAGTGAAACCCTCAAAGCTCAGATGTTTCTTCAATATTCCTGTAGTATTGAGAAGGTTTTTTAAAAGGAAACTAGAAACAGAAAACACTAATTATTGTGTGTCTGCTGCACACAGCTTCCATCTGCAGAAACCAAGGGAAGCATTTGCATAATCCTTCAAAGGAAGCAGAAGCCTGGGACGAGGCAGCTTCCTCCTTCCACAAGGGTTCCTGATCAGCAGTGAACGCCTTGTGATGTCCAAGTTTAGTTCAAGCATCTGGATTTCTTCGTAGTGCATATGCAATTCCACCTCCAGTTTTTCACATTTAAGAGCTGTTTTTCTAATTCTTTTTGATTCATAGTAAATTAAAACCCTGGGCATTAATGCATTCTATAAATCTGCCATTCATATGACTCAAGTTCACATGCCTTTCAATATTTTCAGCACTTTGCAACAGCATCTATAACAATATTTCTAAAACCCAGGATGCCCATTTGTGGAAAGAGAGATCATAAATGCTTCATAAAAAATACCCAAAATAAAACAATATTTTACTAACTACTTGTACAAAACTACACTCAAAAATACTGTCTTTTTCCTGATCAAATTCAGCAAGAATTCTTCATATTTTTCAAAGGCTTTACTAAAAACCTATTGAAGACTTAAGAAAATCGGTGTGTCTTGGATCCTACCCTAGGAATCTGTTTCATAGAATGCTGATGAACTTTATCATACATGTACTTAAAAACCTGTGACTTTTCTGGGAATTAGATGACTAAATTGTTCACTTATCTGTTTTCTTGTAGTTAAGTTACGCATGATTTCAGCCGTGCTTGATGGCTGTGTACAAACAGAACTATCTAACCCAAAAGTGTCTTTCAGGTATAATTCTGTTTATTATTGAATTAGCAAGGAGAGTAGTTTGGATTCTTTTTTCTTTTTGATACCCAGCAATATTGCTTCTCCTAAGAAGTATTTAGAAACATTTATATCCAGTCCTTCGATCATCATTATAATCTTATCGTCATCAACCGAAATAGGAGCAGAGTGAACATTGAGAATCAAACTATCAATTATTGTAACAGCTGCTACAGAGCACAAGGCCTGTCTAAACAGATCATATTATCATCAAACTAGAACATCAGTAAAGCCACCTGAAATTGTGGCTCTTAAAAAAATCAAACTTTGAATAATTTAATTTCCTAGAATTAATTAGGAAAATCACAGCTATTAAATGGATGAAATGAAGTTAATGCAGGTAGCTCAAGAAAGATGAGGTTCAGAAAATAAGCTTTTTCTTGCATCTTTACTGGACTCTACTACTGGGCTCTACTACTGGGCTCTACTAAAACAGGTTCAAAGATCATCCTATATATGTTAACATTAAGCCAGAATAGGAAGTGCTGATCAGAATGGTTTTCTGGATGGTTTGAGCGCCTCATGTCTTTAATATGATTTCTGTGTAATGGTAAAACTTAAGAAATCAGCAGCTTAATAAACAAAAGTGAAAAAATACATAGGGATTACGCATACTGATTATACAGGCCTAATTTGGCCTGGAGAATTTAAAAGTGATTATTGATTTTTCATGACAATTTTTGAAAGCTTCCCTATGTAATTCTTCTATGAGACTATCAGTGGGGTTTTGGACCTTAACTGTAATTTGTTTCTTGACACTAAATTTATTTTAATATGTCTTACTGTGTCTTAATGATTCCAACTGCCAGCACAAGCCTGTCATAAGAACATAAAACACTGTATTGTTAAAGTCTCTTTTCTTTTTTTTCTTTTTTTCTTTTTAAATACCTTTCAGTTATAATTAATCTTTCTGATAATAATGAATAATAACTATGAATTATATACAACAAATCAGAAACTGAAATGATTTACATCAAAGCATAGAGAAAAAGAGATGAAGCTTACTGGACTGTGACCACACAGGGAGCAGCTATGCTGTCCACCTTGCAGAGGGAATTCCTTCTGGATCATAGAAAACAAATTGAAAACTTGCTTCTGCCTATATATGGAATGCAAATCATTACAGCTATGTCTACATAAACAGCTATACTGAATTACACCTTACAGGAAAACTTAGCAAAAATAATGTAGGTACCTAAAGTAAAGCAAGAGCACACACATTTGTGAAATATCCCAAACTACAAATGAGATAGGCAATTTGAAGCACCCAGTGGCTGAAAATACTTGAAGAGAAGGATATTGCACTTGCAGCACTTATCTACAGCCATGATCTTCTAAAGAGGAGTGGGTGTGAAGCTGTGAAGAAAAGCAATTCCATTCTCAGTAGGCCACCACAGTACATTTTCAAAAGTTTCTAATTGAAGATATGCTTCATTTGCCTTAGCTATAAAAGAAGTCACATTTACTCAAGATTATGTCTGCAAATGACCTCATAAAAAGTAGTCTTAAAAAAACCCCAAACCACAAAATCAGTCCAAACAAAAGTAACATTTAGAATTCATTTTTAATTATATAAAATTGTTCACTTATTTGATCTTATTATCTACCCAATATCAAAAGAGTTAAACTCCATTAAACTCAATAATTTAAAGCTGTTTTGATTGCAGGTATATTCTCTTTATTAGGAATATGCTTCATTCTAAAATGAGTAGGCCATATATTAAGGCTCTCAAAAACAATATATGAAAACAATGATAGTATTGTGACTAATGTATTATTCATAGTCAGTATTGAAGCCTTCAGAAAGTTGTGATGAAAGTGTTTAATAAACTAGCACAAAGTTATCATGGAACATGTAAGAAAAAAAGAATTGTGATGCACAAATTGTATTGATTTTACTGGTAATTAATTCTACTTGGATATTAGGACTAGAGGGCTTTTAATGCCAAAGCCTAAGCATGCTTAATCTCATATTTAAGACTCTCAGCCATACGTAAACACACAGAGATTTATGGTTTATTGTGTTAAAGGTACTTTAAATTGCAGAATTTTAGTTTATTTAGGGATTGGTGGGCTTTTTTTAATTGGGGTGATTTTTTTAGGGGGGTGGGTGAGGTTCTTTTGTTTTGGTTTGGTTTTTTTAAATAGAGTGGTAGAAAAAAGGAGTCAAAACAGATACTTTATGTCCTAGAAAAAAAACAACCAAACAAACAAAACAACAAGATGCATTAAAAACCTTACAAATAGTTTGCATAATTTAGCTTCCAGGAAAATATGGGAAAAGGGGACTGATAATTTATACAAGTTAGTTTTCATTTTGCACACAAATAAAACATGTCTGGGAGATCCTTCCAGTCACATCTCTAGTATAGTTACTCTGACAGTGAGATTAGTTTTGCCTAATTGTATATTTCTATCAACCTTAACTAATTGTGTGAACTCTAGTTGTCAATGATAAACAGCAATTGTTTTGGAGGTGATCTTTAGTTTATTTAAGGATAGGTATACAGAAATATATAGATGATTTTTTTTTAATAAAATATGCATTTCTTTCTACCGATTAAAGTCTGCGTTGAGGCCATGCAGATGTGATTTGAGCAAGAATGCTCTGCAATTTGCACACTTAAGAGACTTACATACTTCCTTGGCCAAGCACTGGAAAAAGACTTCAGTGAGAGCATTATCTCATCTTTAATGCCACAGCTTTTGCCTTCTACGCAGAATTTTCAGTCAACCGAGACGGAATAAAACACTGCAAAGCCTACATAGAGGACTGGCTTGCTTCAAATCAAGGAACAGAACAACTGTGAATTTCATGACATTTCACTGACAAAATTTTTCATGTTGGTGATTTTCGTGTTAAAAGATTTCATGTTGGGGAAAAAATTCCTGACTTGAAACAGGAATAAATAATGAAATATTGGCAATTTGAATAGCAATTCCAATCACATTAATTTATAATTTCTTTCAAGCTTCTAATTTTCAGTTTCTCTATGGAAAGTCTCCAGGAATGTAGATATAGTGCTGTAAAAAAGTTCACAGAGCTCAAATTTTGCTGACCATAAAGCAGTATGGTTCAGTGATGATGGCTTTGTCCTTCATGCCACATCCTTCCATCTGTCCCAGTGCTCCAAATGGATCACTATTACCTACTGAACTTCAGCAAATAATATGTACATATGAACCAAAAAAATACCTCTCTACAACTGTGGTTTACAGGTCAATTTATGGTACTTTCTCTGACCTCAGAAAATGAAGGAAAATACACACAGGTTCCAATATTTTCTCTGTTCTTGCTCAAAGAAAATCAAATTTGCCATATCTTTTTTTGCATCTGGAAATTGTTCATATAACAACACTCTACAATGTTTTTACAGAGTTTACATTCATGTTATTTCCTTTTGAGTTTTATTTGAACAATCTAGGTATTTCATGAAACTTTTTGAAGAAAAACATATGTAAATCTGTAATTATCATAATTTAACCCCAACCAACAACAAACCACCACTCACTCTCACTCACTCACTCACTCACTCACTCACTTACTCATTCACTCCCCTGCCCCTCCACAGGGATGAGGAGGAAAATCAGAAAAAGGTAAAACATATGGCTTGAGAGAAAAACAGTTTAATAATTGGGAAAAAAAGTAAATTATAACAATACTTATAAAAATAACAACAATACGAATATAATTGTAATGAAAAGGTGAGGGAGATTGAGGAATAAAACCCCACAAGTGCTGCACAACAGAATTGTTCACCACCTGCTGGCTGATGCCTACTCTGCCCCCAAGCGGTGATTGGCCCCTCACAGACAACTGTCCCCAGTTTATGTACCGAGCATGTCGCTCTATGGAATGGAATATCCCTGTGGCCAGTTAAGGTCAGCTGCCCTGGCCATTCTCCCTCCTGACTTCTTGTGCAGCTGCTCTCCAGCAGATCACAGGAAAATGAAAACTGCTTGATTTAGAGTAAGCACGACTTAGGAGCAACTAAAATACCAGTGTGATGTCAACATTATGCTCTTACAAAATTCATGATACAGCACTGTATCAGCTACCAAGAAGAAAATTAACCCTATGCCAGCTGAAACTAGAAGAATAAAGTATTAATTTTGTCCATTTTAATTATTTGTTCTATTTTTTCTTCTCCTGAGGAAATTTGCCTTCTTTCTTCAACAATACTTTGAAATTATTCTAATAGTTTTGAACTCATGTTTGAAAAAGGAAGGGTATGAGCCAAAGGGAACTTGTACGTTTGTTATGTGCAGTGTGCACCTGTGTCACTAAATATAAATGGCATGATAAACTGTGCTTCTGCATAGCCAACCAGTTTTTAAGCTGGATGAACTGAGACAAAAAAGGAAGTTGGGAAGCTTGTTTATTTCACTGAAAGTTTTAGTAAGTTAGTCAGTTCATGAAGTTTATGTGTGCTTTTCCTTATTTATTTAATTAGGGGCACCCAACAGGCCAACATATGCAATTTAATGGTGCAATTTGCAGAAGTTACAAAAAGCAGAATCCCTGCTGAAAATTTAAAGAGGGAGTGTACCTATTTTCTGCTTCTATTACTTCATATAATGGCTTCCCAGATGATACAGAATGGCAAGCAAGCAAAATGCTGATGATGCATGACTTACACCAACTGCTTGTGAATTGAAAGCAGATGTGGACAGTGGGAGGCTGACCATTTCTAATACAAGTTACAATATAAGTAACTGGAAAAAAAGACATAACAAAGTCTATTAGTGGTGTTCAAAAATATGTCATAGTTGAAACGCCTCCTTTTAAGAGGGCAGAAAAAATGACACTCACCACAACAACAAAAAGGAAGCTGTATCAAATACATTGTGCAATTAAATATAATTTATAAATATAATGGAAATAGGCAAAGCACAAATACTTTGCTGTGATCATGTATGTTGCTATGTATATATGAAATTTTTTTTTATTTTTAGTTTTACAATAAAAACATGAATAGTACTCAAACCTGAACACCTGTAAGTATGCACTGGTATAAATGTCCTATTTTGTACAGAAAATTTTTTGTCAAAGAAACAGCATGTAATGTAGACACACATTGCTTTTAACTATAGTCTTGATTACACTTATCTGCTCTGGAAAAGGGGAAGACAACCAGATTTGACTCCACTAGCACAAATTCCTGAATGAGTACACTACTCATTGCCTGTATTTTCATTACCAGTTTCACCATTTTCAACTATTCCTTATCAGAGTACTCTGATTATTTGAAATTCTTTACCTTCCCAGGTGCACTGTATTTCTTTGTTATTGAGCCTTTCACAAATCAACATTATTTACATGTCTTTGGGGTTTTATCATAGTAAAACTTTCTCTAAAAGCAAGATTCTATGAGGCATATTCATAGCTTTTATCTCCCCAGTTCTTTTTGGTATCTAAACAAAATAACCTCCTTCCTACCCTCATTTTAGTAGACTTTATTAAAGACCAGTGCTAAATACTCTTAATTAATGTCAAAGCTCTCTTGGTGTTCTCAAGCTGTACCTGATCCAAGTTTGTATTCTGTGTACTGCAGTGAAGGTTATTAGTCATCTGAGACTATTTCACTAGAGCCATGTTAAATCACTTTCTACAAACTGTGACAACATTTAACTTTCTCTGTTAACATTATTTTTCCAGCTCTCAATAAGTTTTTGGATATACTTCTAACAGTTGCCTATTTTTTTTCCTGCTCACTTCAGATTAAAGCTCCATTTGGCTTGGGCATTTTGGCAGCTTTCGAAGAGTAAGACCATTCATCCTGGTTTGATCCTCATTCCAACTCCATGGTTTTTTCTTTCTTCTTGTGAAATTTATGTCTTTTTCTGGAATATGGAACTTTTCTTCCTTTCCTAATACTGCAGTTAAAAATTTATATGACATTTTTGCATCAGCAGATTCGCATTTCAATAAATTACTTCTTACAGGCTCTGAAATCTATCTTGTTCTATCACTGTTACTCATTGGGACCTTTGCCAGGGACTTCAGTGAAGAAATGGTATCAATATCACTCATGAGTTTTCAGTATTACTTAAAAGCAGCAACCATTTTGTACATGGGGGGAAAAATGTATTTTCAAAGCTAAGAAAAAGACTGAAGAGAAAACACCAAAAAGTTTGTGAAATATGGAAAGGAAAAAATATTTGAAGTGAAGTTTGTTGTATTTTGAGATTAAAGAGCATGGTAGAAATGCAGCTGGTTTTCAGTTTTTCTGATAGTATGTTTAGATTATTAATGGAGGGTCAGGTAACAGTTCTGATCACTTTATCCTAAGATTTTGAACCAGTACATACCATTACCGCTTTCTCAGTCTGTATGCATAGCCTACAAATTGCTTTGCTTCCTTTTCTTTTTGATTTGCTTTCTCAAGTCTGAGCAAACTAGTCAATGAATTGATCTACCCATAAAACTTAGAATAAATAGAATGTTCTCTCCGCACCTGGAGAAGGAGCAGATGCTGTCAGGAGTAGTTTAGCACTTCAACAGACTGCTTCTGTCTACATACCCAGTGGCTTTTGCTAGTTCAGTAGTCTGATTTCCTTAAAGTTTTGGCACCAAATATGTCCTACTTCATGCTTTTATCTTTGAAATTAGATATAATACACTTTAATGCATTTAGGCTTAATTTTTACAAAAATATTATCTCAAACAAAAGGCTTTTAAAGTATTAAATAATTACAACCAGTAATTTAAATAAACAATCCTGAATCTGTTTTGTTACATCATTACATTTATTTAAAAAGTCATATTTGGTGTTTTGTTGTTTCCTTAAAAAGTTTTTTCTTTCTCTGTTAACCAAGGACCTTCTTGTCCTTACTTTTCCTCCATATAAAGTATTGCTTCTCAGCAAGGTAGGCTACCTTCACATTCTAGAGCACAGGAGGGATGGACGACAAGGTGAGCAGTCAGCTCTCCCCAGAAGAAGCAGGGCTATTTAGTCTCACAAAATACATTGCTTCAAATTTCTATGTTGAATTGTTTTGCTTCTTTTCAAAGTTTGCCTCTCTTTATGCTACAAGGTGCAGGATGAACGTTCTAATTTTTATTCAGTACCATGATAGTTCAGATAGATGAGCCAAAACATCTGCTGGGTACTGTGTACCGTAACTCAAAACTTTGTACCATACTCCCTTGCTCAGAGTAGACATGATCTGAATCCTTACAACACCTCACTGAAGAACTTAGATATCTAATCCTCATTAGTCTCACTAAGATTTATGGCTTAGGGCCTCAACTGCACGCAAACGTTTCCAGTCCCTGATCCTGCAGCAATAAGGTTAAGGAGTTCTTCATCAGTGAGTTAACTGAGGGTAGAATTTGATATAAAATATGAGTGTAATTAATTATTAGGAAAACATTATTATAGGCTTACCATAACAGGCAAGGTGTCAAAAAATGGAAAATTTGCACCTAGTATTCTTAATTCTAGTATTCAAAGTAATAAAATTTTCAGCATTTTTCTCTGAGTTATTGCATATTATGGATACATTAATTGCCTTTGTTAATTCAGAGTAATTAGCAATCCTAATTTTTGTTCATGTTATGAAAACAAGTTAGTTAATCAAAATGTTGTGTAAATAAGGGGAAGTGTTATGCAGTACAGAAGTGCTCATCACTTGTGAAATGAGATCTTCCGTTTGAAAAGTTCTTCAGAATTTATTTAAGCTATAAATTGAATCAAGCTTGGGGTTATTTCTCTGTTTTTTTATCTAATTATGCTTTATCTTTCAGCAAACTACTTCTCAATACCTTTTTTGTACTGAAAAAAAGCCCTCCAGAAATCAAAGCTGCTTATCTCCATCACTGTGGCTTATTTACTTATCTTCATCTTACAGAAATGTTGACATGCTCCCTGTCCCATTGGTGCCTCTGTGGGTGACAATTGGATGTTTATATTTCCAGTCCATAACTGATGGATTAAATGTATCTAAAACTTCTTCTGTCTCTGGTATTTGAGGTGTGTACATTAATACATGCGTGACCATACTAACTCATATAAATGTTAATTACTGACACAGTCATACACTATCCATTTATATTCATAAGTATTGATCACACTTATCAGCTTGGTTTCTTATCTTTCTAATCTTTCAGTTAGAACTTTTAAAAATGTCCTAAATATGCACTTGTATATCTACAGTCCATGTAATGAAATCAATATATTTTATGCAAAGTTACTCCTTTATAGATTGTGCTTGACATACAATTTCAAGAATGAAGTTATAATCTTGAATATGCATACTGTTGATTTACAACTGGATGATGCATGTGGTCAGCTGGGCATTGCTCTTTAACCTGATGTGTAAGGCCCACTGATGTGAAGTGGCCATCTTGAAAAAAATTGCTTGAAATTAATATATTACAAGATAATTTTTAAACTTAATCCCATGCACTGGACTGTGATATATCTATTTAAATCTGAATTTCTGACATAGTAGAAATTCCTGTTGTTGCTTTGCTTTTACAGATGGAACAATGATCACACAAAGACAACTGAATTTCAGTTTTTAGGAGAGGTTTGTTTTCACACTATTTTCCATTTTACAGACTGAACAGAAAAATGTAAGGGAGCATGTAGCCACAGAACCACAGAATGCTTTGGGTTGGATAGGGCCTTAAAGATCATCGACTACCAACCCTTCTCCTGTCATGGGCAAGCATACCACCCACTAGACCAGGTAGCTCAGGGCACCATCCAACCTGGCCTTGAATTGGCATGGTTGCTACTACCTCCTTAGGAAGATTTCCCATCCCAAATGCTACTGCTAAGAAGCTATTAAAAAAGGAAAAGGTCATACCACATATAGTTAATAGTGCATCTTTTATGCCAGCTGTAACTGAGTCAGATGAATAACATTTCATACTACAATTCAGTGAGACTATCTTTTATAAAACACATAAATAATATAAGGATGAATATTGCAGTTGTAAAGGACAGAGGATTTTTGACTGGCATTGGTCCTGCAGCTGCTATGTTCGAGTATCCAGTCCATTACAGTGTCTGAAAAATATATTAATTAGTAAGAAACATCTTCAGCAAGATTCGTTTATTTTTTTTTCTGCGTTCCATTACTAAGATGGTGAACTGAGGTGACGAAAGATTTTTCAAGCAGAATATATTAATTTGTCACAAAGAAAACTATATATACATGAAGATTTGCACTTACTTGCAGCTTATAATAATACTCTCAGAGACCTGAATGAAATAACACTCTGAGGAACAGCTTATAAAAAAATTGATCTTTCTTTTCACTTTCCTTCTCCCTCCACCCCCACACCCCATATATTTTTGCTTACAAACAAAAAATTGAAAATACATGTGTATGAAGGAACAATTTTATCTATCTTTGGATAAAGACGGATCATGAATCATTTAAGTTGTATGAGAAAACATTTTTTGTTTCCATTTTCTGCTTGTAAAGAGTTGCAGTTGCTTTGCCATGAGTCCATAGGTAATTCTCAATTAATCATTTCACAGTACTAAATTAATTTTAAATGAGAGCAGATGGGTAGAGTTAGATTCCTTGGGAAGTCATGAAATCTGCTGTTTTTTTCATAGTTTCTATGGTGCCTGAGAGGTTTTACTGTGTCTGTTTATTTCTGTCATTATGGCAGAAAATTTATTTGGAGGGGGCGGGTTGTTTGGGTTTAGTTGCTGTTGACATGTATGACACCACTAATAATAATACCATAATTTACATGACAGCTCCAAGACTAGGAATGTTTTGAAAAAACTTCCCTGATTAATTGTGCCTGAATCATTATGGCAACAATCCAGGGATACCTGGTGGTGTTCTAGAGGACTCAGTGTGAACATGGGGGGTTTTAGGTAGAACAGAAATTGCTGCCCAAAGTCCTGTCATTCATTTATGTTAATTATGGACAGAAAATATTTGATGCTTCTTTATTTTAAATTTTGAGGTTGGGGGTTGTGGTTTTTTGGGGGATTTTGTAAGTTAAAAATTCTAAGGAGGATTTGCTGCTTTCTTTGCTCTGCAAAAATCCTCATGCACGTGAAAAATTATTTTAAACCTGTTTCTAGATAAAGATTGACTCAGTACATGAATTTATATAAATCTGAACATATGATTATTTGAAGAGGAAAAGCTGGTACGGCACCTCAAGGTATCATTGTGAATTATTAAAAGCAACAAGATATTGTGCAACAGTATTCATACAGTCAAAAAATAAATTATTTTGTCTTTTAATATTGGGTATGTGGTATAATTTCATGTGTTGGAAAGAGTGGACCAAGTAGACCAGGAACTTTAGTATCCCTTCGTTTCAGATTCCTTAATTTAAAGTCATTTTGCCTTTCTTATTGTCTCAGCTCCAGCAAGGAGTATATAAACATAACATTGCACATCAGAAATATTCTGACAATCATACATAGTTTTATAGGAGATTACTGATTAAGAGGAACAAATCAGTATGAAGTGACTGTTGATTTAGGTAGAAAAAACTAAGCACTGTTTATTGTGCAGATTGAAAAAAAGAAAAAACACACCAAACCAACCAACCAATGACAAAAAAAAGAAAAGAAAAAAAAACTCACCAAAAGAAACCCTCACAAAAAACAAACAAACGAACAAATACCCAAATCAACCAAAAAAAAAAGTCAAGAAAAAAACCGAAAAAAACCAAACCACTAAACCAAAAAACATTTTGATTATGTTCTAGATACTGAAAATTCAAATTCTTGATATCTGACTCACTTAAGTCCTGCTAAGACCTAAAGTTTGTGCACCTTTATTTTTAATGCTGTAGTGGCTAGGACTCTTACCTTACTAAAAGTAGGGATGATGTACCATTTTAATGATAGCAAAGATTTTGATTTACCCTTTAGCTTAAGTGGAAAACAGTTTTGACATTAGGTGACATTAAACTGAGATTTCAAGTTTTCTCATGTTGTTTTAGGAGTTAAAAAAACTCTTTTGTGCTTTTGTCAGAAATAAGGGAAGAAAAAATAAAAAGTTCAAAATTACATGTATCACGTGGGTAAGTATGTCACCAGAATACAAGGTCCAGATTGCCGAGATTTGTAAATTGGAAGTGGAGCTGGAAGATTCCTCTTAAGCTTGCTTCATTCCTTTTCTCTAAATAAGGTTCTACTACACCTTTTTCATAGGGAAATGGCCTGAAAAAATTTTGTCGAAATCATTGATAAGGTAATGACACTTCTGTTGCCTCCTTAAAGTGTTCAAATAGTGTCACTGTTAGCTTTCTTTTTTTTTTTCCCCAAATGGATCATAAACAAGTTTTTCTGCATTTTATATTTCTTATTTTGTGGATGTGAAGAATAATTATTTCCATGTTCATTACATCAGCTTATTATATATTTGGTTATTATGTTTTTCCCTGAACTATGTAATAACTTTCACTCTATTCCTGTAAAAAAGGTAAATTACTTATTTATTTGAACAAATTATATTTATTTTAATGACTTATTCCAATCTTTTAAATAGTCCAGGCAAAATTACAAAACAAATCAGATAATGACACTCACTGCTCAAGCATCTTTAAAAAAAATTTTGTGCTTTACTGCTAGAGTTGTCATAAACACAGGTTTAAAATTGTGGTCATCTTCAGGAAAAAAAACATTGACTCCTGACTCTACTCATACGTATGTTCTTAATCAAAGGATTTAAATTTTTTGATCCCACAGAGAACATAGAATTTCAGCTAACTTGGAACTGGCCTGGTAGAAACTCTTCTGCCTGAAAATTTTTATTATTCAACAAGCATACAAAGCTATCAAAATCAATAAAAATCATCATTAAGAGACTATATCATTCATCCCTAAAAATAAAATCTGTAGTACAATGCAGCATGTTAAGACTTACTTTATTCCCAATTCTCCTGTTTGTATTTTCCTTTTCCTCTATCTCTGATTCATTTCTTCCACACCACTTACCAGACTCTCATGCTCTTCAAGCATTTTGTCTGCATTTCTGCTTTGATTCTGCTTATCCTAAGTGCATGTGAAGGTCAGGTGTTGGGGAACTGATGGCATGCCAGCACATTTTAGGAGCGGGGGTCCTTTTGACTCCCTCTGGTCTGGTCATGTGGACCAATTACCCTTTTTTTTTTTTTGGAATATTTTACATGTGCTCCTGTAGCACACCTTATTCAGCTACACACATACAATCACATATGCAAATACATATGTATCTAGATAGATGGATGGATAGATATAAACTAGAGGTACTGTAAAGTAGCCTTTCTACTCATCTCTTTTCTTTACAAAAATGGTTGCCTGTTTCCATGTTTTGATTCCCTCCTTTTTTTATGCTTCAATTTCTTTTAGCAACTTTTAAATATCTTTTTTCTATCTATATGTTTATATAACCTAAAAGAGGTTACATCTTCTGGGTGTAGAAGAGCGACAAGAGTGACAAGAAAATGTCAATCTCCTTGTTATTTATAAAGACTAAGGTAGAAAAACATGGGGTTTGTTTTTTCCCTGAAGTAAAACTTGAATGTTTCTGAAAAGACTTCCATCAAACACTTTTCACAACAACTCCACTAATAATAGCGAAAATTCAAAAGTAGGTAAATCTGACTAATTAAGCTGTGGCATAAAGCAAAGAAATACAGCATTTTGAAGTGCTTATTGCATTTCATAGCTCTGTGAGCATTGGAAAGTTATTATAATAGCCTTGCTTACAAAGAGGTCACATGTGTGCCATCAGTCCTGGTATCAGTGACCAGCCTCTCCTGAAAAGAGTAAATTTGACCTCAGGAGGAATATGTCATTGCATGACTAACAGTGAATGTGAGGGTACAAGAGCTCCAGGGAGAAAAAAAATCCTCAGAAAGATTTGCATTCAAGAAGACTTCAGAGGGTTCACTGTATCCTGAAAATGTATAAGCAGAAGATAAAATTCCAACTTGCAACAGTGTTTCCTCAGGACCACTTTTAGGAAAAAAAATTGTTGCATCTACCAAGCTTGCTTGTCCAGTGACACTTACCTTGTGAATGTGTTAATATCCAGCATATAACATTATGACTTGTTGGGTTTTCTCATACTACAGCAATACAGAGCCTTCACTGAAATCACTTTCTTCTCTATCTTCTATTCTGCTATAAGAAAAACAATTTTTTTTTTTAAATCAATAAGCGCTGGTTTGAGGCTTCAGTTTTCAACTTTCCCATCTTAAAAAGAAACTTAATTCTTGGTAACATTCATGGCCATGGCTCGTTCCTTGGAATTTTCAGTTATTGCCTTTGCAGGTTGACCGCTTTTATGGGAATTTCTCTACAGGAGCAGCCTGCTGTCAAATGCTTAAAATCTGTCACTGTGCTCTTGATTCAGCTGTTTAAACTGTGAGAGCTAAATTCTTCTTCAAAATTTGCAAGTGTGAAGGCATTGAAAAAAATGTCTGCACAAGTCTGCATGAGTAAAAAATGTAACCTCATCTATCTTAGATGTGCAATCAAAACTTTAATAATGACTGACTCCCAGTTAAAGAAGACAGAACACGACTGGTTATGTCTTTGTGGTCTTTGATCCCTATTTCTTCATTTCAGCTAGAGCAAACATTGGAATTCTCATTTGAAAAGAGTTTTGCTGCTAGATACTCCTTTATTTATTCATTATATATTTATTTGTCTATATATTTTTATGTATTTGATCACTTTTTTTTAATCAAGACCATAAGTATTCACAGAAATGGCAAAAATTACACCAATTTAAAGGAACTCAAATGGTAAATTTCCAGAGTCTTAAATGTTTTTTTCGTGTCTTAATACTCTATGTGTACCACCTTCTTAATTCACTAAAATATTGTAAAGCATCTAGAAAAATCAGTGTTTTTTCACACTACTATTATTGATTTTTATCTTTTAGCTACTTTTACCACAATAATATTTCTGGGTTATACAATCACCTGCTATTTAAAAACTGATATTTTTGTTGATATTTTTACACCTTCTTTATTAACAGGGAACTTATATTTTATAGTTTTGATCCATATTGTAAAAGGAATATTTTTTCCCTACTGGCACTCATGTATGTCAAGGATTTTCATGTATGCTATTACCTGCTTTTCATTTCTTGCCATAAAAAAACTAATTTCTACAGTTTCAGAAAGAATTATCAATTACTAAAAAAAAAATCTGTTTTGGACCTTAGTCTCTGGTTTGATTCCTGAATACATTTTGTCATTTCTATGCTTTTCATTGGAAAAAGGTTAGGCTGACTACTCCAACAGACCCAAATTTTACACAGCTGTTGTGTTTCAATTCTGTGTAGCATACATTAATTTTCAGGTTTGAGCGCAGCTGTCATGCTTTATAATTCTGAACTCTGTTAAATATTTTATACTTCTGCGTCTGTGAAATTATTTTTTTCAGCAGTCTTATACTTAATCAGTGACTCTACTCACATTTCTTGAAAGGTTTCTGGAAAGATTTTTATTAACGAACTGTATTTTCCATTGCTGCCTATTTCCAAAGTCAGAATACTGATCGACACTCTCAGCAAATTTGCTGATGACACCAAGCTTCACGGTGGAATCGACATGCTGGAGGGAAGGGATGCCAACCACAGGGACCTTAACAGGCTTAATAGGTGGACCTGTGTGAACCTTGTGGTGTTTAACAAAGCAAAGTGTAAGGTCCTGCACTTGAATCGTGGCAATCCCACACAACCCTACAGGCTGGGCAGAGAAGCGACTGAGAGTTGCCCTGCAGGGAAGGACGTGGATGATGGTTGAAGAAAAACGCAACCTGTGCCAGCAGTGTGCACTCATAGCCCAGAAAAACAACCCTGTCCTGGGCTGCATTAAAAGGAGCGTGGCCAGCAGGTCAAGGCAGGTGATTCTGCCCCTCTATTCTGCTATCCTGAAATCCCTCCTGGAGTCCTGTGTACAGTTCTGGTGTCCCCAGCCTGAGGACATGGAACTGTTGGAGCAAGTCCAGAAGACCACGAATTTCACAAGAGGGCTGGAGAATCTCCTCTTTGAAGAGAGTCAAAGTTGGAGCTATTCAGCTTGGAGAAGAGAAGGTTGTGTGGAGACCTCCCAGGAACCTTCCAGGATCCGAAGGGGGCCTGCTGGAAAGATGGAGAGGCACTCTGGTTCAGAAACTACAGACCGGACTAGGAGAATGAGGACAATTTGAAAAGGGGAAATTTAGGTTAGACACTAGGAAGAAATTTTTCATTGTGAGGGTGGTAAGACACTAGAGCAGGTTGCCCCAGCAGCTTGTGGATGTCCTAAACCAGCCAATGTTCAAAGTCAAGCTGAAAAAAGCCTTGAGCAACCTGGTCTGGTGGGAGATGTCCCTGTCTATGTCAGGCATGGCTGGGACTAGATGAATTTCAACTTACATTCCAACCCCTTAACATTTTATGATTCTATGATTCTTCTTTTATTTTACCAAAATCTGTCTGTACATCAATACATTTTATTTTCCCCTCATAACTTCCCATTCAATTTTATGAGAGAAGCAATGATGAATCTGGGTAGGCCTAAAGCAAAATTTTTCTATTGCCTGTGAAGAGTCTCTGCTATAGTCAGGTGTTCACTGTACTGCTGTTCTTGAGATTCTGAAGATTGTTTTTATTTATTTTTTTTTTATTTCAGGAGTTAAACATTTAGGCTATGAGAAAACTCTCAGTGAGATATTACAAATCACAGTAGTGTTATGACAAAGGACTCTTCAATGTTATTTTATATTTTGTTCACAAAAACGAGGAGGTCAATAATATTTATTCCTATATGGGCAATGTCTGATTCAGGCAGAATCCCCTCAAAATAATTTATAATAAGGATTATTCCGTATGAATATCCTCTTACATGTTCCAAACCTGTTTCTATTCATCTGTCTGGTCAATATGCTCTGCTATACCATCTGGGCTCTTGTCATTTCAGATCACGACTTGATTTTAAATGTTGCATACAGAGGTTACAAATAGCGTTGCATAATACCTTTAGTTATTGGTAACATAATCTAGTCCTCTAAAGTATATATTAAGTTAGACTTTCACAGTTCCTGGTGTTGGATTGTTGGTTTTTTTAATTGTTTCTATATTTTATTATTATGTATGGTATAGAAATTAGATTGTGAGAATTCAGTTATTACTTACTGACACTTTCTACATGGCCATATCAGGCTCTTTTTTATGAGCGTGGCTAATTTTTATAATCCAGAAATGGAGGGGTTTTTTGATATCTTACATATGAAAGACTGAGCCTAACCTTAAAATACTATCTTTTTACATTCCATGAAAGCTTTTTCAAAATAAACTTTATAACCAACATTACTTACAGTTGGTGAGAAAACAGAACCTATTTTTAAGTTTTTGGAAACATTATCAGCAGTAAAAACTGCAAGTCTTAGGCTTTTTTTTTTTTTAATGTATATTTCCCATGTAACATGGTTGATAATGAAATATCACCAATGAAGATGTTTCCCTGATTTAAAGTACTATAAATTTTAAAGTATATGAAGCCATTATCAATTAATGATGTATCAATTGCTTATTAGAATTCTATTTGTGCATTTTTGCCCCATCTTTTCAACCGTTTTGGAAGATTGGAGAGCTTTGAGCCAGCAATGCTGTGGAAGTTTAACTTTCCTCTTTATCTTGCTAACCAAAATCAAATATATCAACATGGCCTTCAAAATGTATATGGAGGATTGAAAACTGATGAAAATCAGCAACATAGAGTTCATACCACAAAATCCTTGCTTTTTTCGCGGATCAGATTGCTTTTTTTGATGGCTAAAAATAATGCTGTGTAGAGTCTCCTAAGTAAGGTTTGCAGTAAATAGTTTTTGAAGAAGCTGTGAAAAACAGAAACAAAAAAAGTGAGTTCTCAAAAGAAATATCAGCTGCCAGAATTAAAGTGGATACATTATTCAGTACTGAAAATCTGATTCTGTTTTGTTTTTCTTTGGTTTTTCAGTTTTGCTTCGTGTGTAAAGTTTAACCCGTTGACTTAGAATGGAAAAGAAAATGTGTATCTAAGATTGGCAAAGCTAAAAGACTGTTTCAGTATCATATATCAGTGATGAATTGTGAGAAAAGCAAATCTGCTTGGTTAGTGGCAAAATTAAAATCACCTAGTTCCCTTGTTTAGTTTCCCTGAGTGACTTTGAATCTGGGCTTGGGGCTGGATGTGCTCATAACATCTAATGTACAACAACTGATTATTTTTTTCCTGTGGTTTTGATGCCTGTAATGATGCTCCACCCTGCAGGTTTCCTGGTGGTCAGTGTGGTTTGACATAATGCTTAGCCTTTATTTCTGTGAATACAGTAAAAAAAGACATTCTACTTTACTTACTCAACCGTTTTATGATATCATACAATATAATATTTTCAATTTCTTTTATTTCTGAAAAATTTTATCAAAATTCACCTTGGTAAAAAATTATTAGAAGAAATAAAGTATATGCTTATTTTCTTACAAAAACAACTGAAAGTAAATGCAGCAACAGATGAAAAGGAACAAGGAGTGGGAAGAAAGCGAAAAGGGAGGGAGATTTTATTGCAAGCACGTGGCATAATAAGGAAACACGGATGAAATTGTTACATGACTCTTCATCTGCTAAAATGTAAAGAAAAGTTTTTCATAATTTCATTATCCTCTTTTAGTTACTCTTTTCTGTCTTTCTGTCATTTTGTTTAGTCTTCAACTCACAAAAATTAAGATGCCTTGCAATAAATCACCCTGTATTTGGATGCAATACAGTATAACAGATGCAGCCTAATTTTGTAATAATATAGAAAAATTATCTCCTGATGTTCAAGAAAAGACTTCTTCCTTATTCATGGAGTAGCTGGTCAGTATACAATAATTACCCCACAAAATATTTTTGATATTTTTAAAACACTGCCTAGTGGAGAAAGAAAACAAAACCATGAGGCAAACAAAACAAAACAAAAACCAGGAAAAAATTAACCCCCACACAAACGTTAGAAGTGTACATTTTTCCTTTTGAAAGAGCATGTGCAAATCATGTATTACTGTTCTTTATTGTAGCTCACAGTTATTTATGTTTCACTATAACTTAAAACATAAAAATTATGCATTATTATTAAACAGAAATCAAAATAATTTTTCTTTCTCTCAAAACCAGTTGGTTTAAGCAATTTCTAGTTAAGGCAGCAACTACTGTGAAATCAAAACAATGTTTTAGAAATAAAGCAACCTTAAGGGAAAGAAAATAATTTATTCTGTCAAGATGTAGTTTCAGGATTTTTTTTAATCAAGACTGACTTATTGCCGTAAGTGTTTTTATACCCGTGTATGGGAACATTTTTCACAACTCCTACTTACAATTATTAGTAGAATATCACAAAAGAATCTTGGTACTATTTTAGGACAATATTTTGCTTTTTCCTCTTGCTATATCACTTTATACCATTAGACTGATTTTTAATTAATGCCGCAAGTTTCTGTATTTCTTTGTCACACTTCATTTCTCATCTTTCTTTGAAATAGTGAGGCTTTCATAGAATCTCACAGAACCGCAGCACAGAAGGGGCCTCTGGTTTCATCTGGTCTATCCCCTCATCATGCAGGGCTGCCTAGAGCCAGTTGTTTCCCAGGACCGTGTGCAGATAACTTTTGAGTATCTCCAATGATGGAGACTCCACAACCCCCCGGAGCAACCTATGCTGGTGTTGTCACTCACAGTAAATGTCTCCTGATATTCATATGCAACATTTGTGCCTGTTGCCTCTTGTATGTCACCAAGCACCACTGAAAAGAGCCTGGCCCCGTCCTCTTTCACCGTCTCTTCAGGTATTTACATACATTGATGAGTGCCCCCCTGAGGCTTCCCTAGGCTAAACTGTCCCAGATCAAGGTATATCTGCCTTTCACACTGGGCTACATGGACACTTCTGACTGTAGATGCTCAAGACCTGAACTATAATCTGCCTGTGCTCAGCTCGCTGTAGTGATCCCATCTGTAATATCATCAGCACTATTAAATTTCCATAAGTATTACAAAGAAACTTAAAATCACATGGAAGCGTCGCTTTATATAATTTTGATCCAATACAAGGAGAATTTTTCATCACCTTTTGTCAAAATTAGCCAATGCCTTTGCAATGTCATGCACCAGGCAGTATTTGCATATAACAGTTGCTAAAATCAATAAGTGCAATGTAACATAATCTTACATCTGTTAGAAACAAATTGAGATCTGATAAGAGCTTCAGACTTAAGACTAGGGATACAAAGGTAGCTGCTTTGTGCAGCTGATATTGTTGGTTTTTCTTTCTTTTATGTCTTATAGGTCCAGAATCATTCCAGAAAAAAAGGTAAACATTAACTGCAAAACAGAAATTTTGAATTACTGCTTTTACAAAGGAATAAAAGGATGCAATACTTCTGTTTTACTCTTCTCAGGGGATGTAAGGTATGCAGTGAGTAAGAAAATTAGTCTTTGTGAAGAAATCTGAATACATACCTCACCCTCTCACAATGGTATATTTGTAGGTAACGATAACGCATTTTCATCAGACATATTGGTATATTTGGATGGAGGGACTTCAGGTATGAAGTGTCATCCACCAGCATCCCCAAATCCTTCTCTGTAGAACTGCTTCTCACTCTGTTCCTCCCCAAGCCTGTGCTAATACTGCCCTGACCCAGGTGCAGCACCTTGCACTTGATCTTGTTGAACCACAAGAGAACTTATCCAGGTCTCTCTGGATGGTGTTCCATCCTTCAGGTGTGTCAACCGCATCACTTAGCTTGATGTCATCTGCAAATTTGCTGAGGGTGAACTCAATCCCTTCGTCTATGTCATTAATTAAGATATTAAGTAACACTGGTCCCAGTCCAGACTGCTGAGAGGGAAGGATGCTGTGTGGGACTGTTTCCAAAGGCGTTACAGAAATCCAGGTAAATTATGTCTGCACCCTTCACTTGTTCCTTGATATCATCACTCCAGCATCAAAGTTGTTTCTAATAAAGGGGAGTGAGAGTGGAGGGGAAGTTGGTATGTTTTGTAAGGCTGAGTACTGGATTCTTCTGAGGTAGAGGTCCCTGTCTGGGACTAAGCTGCCTACTGAAGTCAAAAAACAGCAGGCTATTAAAACTACAGGGATAGCAAGCTAGAATTTAGTAGGTGGCATAAAAACTCAAAGCTAATTTGTACTTTTGAAGCTTCAAGTGTGTAATGAAGTCAAAACACCTGTTTCGTCCTTGTTGGACACTCAGCTCAAATCACAGCAAATTTTTTAACTCAAGTACTCTGGGAAGATTTTGACCTTTAGTGTTGTGTGAGACTGCGCACTTACCCACTGCAATTCCAAGTTTAAAATTGCCTTTAATATTTACCATCTTCACAGCATAAGAATTAAGGGGGTTTATTTGATATTATATAAATGATTACATTTCTATTGTACACATCTTTGGGAAATGATGTTTATACAAAGATATTGGATAGATTAATAAATCCTCATATGTTTGAATTGAAAATAGTTGGGTTGCTAGATAATATAGCAGAGTTTATAAAACAGCTGAAATTAATGGAAAAAAAGACCTGCATAGTCACCTAGCAAAGTCTGCTCTCTGAGATGAGTTCTGTGTAGTGTCATTACAATGAGGGTCAAATGATGGTCATGGTCTTTCCCTTGGGTGGCTTTTCCACTATCTAATCAAATAACAGTTCAAAATCTGTGTGTGAAATCTAATTTTCAAACGTAAAACTTCTCTCAACATGAGATAACTTTGATCAGTTAAGAAAAATACCTTTCAATACTGTTCAGCCATTAGTTTGGTTTCAGCAGGAACTCAAGCACTTACAAGGGCTGATTTGTGGCAGGTTTTCCATGTCTTGCAGCCAAACTAAACACCTCATAGTTTTAATGTTTGGGTTTTTTTCCTCTCGAATTTTCACAGATATCCTTTCCTTAATCTATTAACAGCTGGAGATGTCTCAGTGCCTTTGAAAAGTGCTTGAAAAAATTAATATAGAAAGCAGTATTGGTGAACTTATCACAAGTGATCAGTTCTCCAAGACCATTCTCTCTATTGACATTTTTAAGCTACATTATTCAAATTAATTTTAGAGAGAAGGGCATAAAGATTTTCAAAACTTTTAAATAATATATCTTTAAATAATTTCAAATCTTTAAAATAATTTATTTTACATTGAGCCTTTTATAAAAGTTCAAAGTGGTATGTTCCTTATGAGAAATGAGTTAGTGAAATCAGATTATTTGGTTTCTTTATCCAAAATGCAAGTAAAATAGCAAATCAACAGAACTTATAGATGGGAAATAAGTGACATGATATCATTAAAAAGATTGAATTTTCTGCTTCTAAAATTTGATTTTGCCAAATGAAATACTGTGTCCTGTGCATTTTGGTCTATTTTTACTCTTTTCAAATCTGATAGTGTTTATGTTAGAAAGCTTTACTGACCTTTGGTTTTAATTTTATAGTATTTTGATATTATTGTCAACATTTAAATTATGTTTTGGGGTTTTTAATCAATGTATCACTGGGGAAGAAAAGACCAAAAGACAGTCTAATGCCTCTCAAATCTGATAATGCCATATGATCCAGGATTTTATTCATAACCCACAGTCTGTGTTACTCACCCCTCTCTGCAACTGAGCTGTGCAGAGGAACAGGTTTGGAAATTCAAGAACAGTTTAGATATTTGACCAGCTGCGATTATAACTTTCGAAGCTTTGATCTTGGAGTTTGATCATTTTTTTTTCCCTCAAGGACAGACTGGTTTGGAAGAAACAAATTCCATTTTGTGAGAACTAGATTAGAAATCTTAAAAATATAAGGAATATTTCCCTGAAATACAGTATTTATTCTGTGTATTTAGAACCTTTTTTTTTTTTTTTTTTAATTTTGCATAATGGTCTTACCTTTCATCATGAAGCAAAACTTGAGACCAAGAGGACTAATCTTTGAAATCTATAATTCCATGTTATCTGGCATATAAAGAAAAGTATAATAATATCAGTTACATTCAATGCTACTTTAGACATCCTGAAACATCCTTCTTTGTGTCTGTTCATTGCCTGTAAAGACTGGCAAGCACTGCTAGTCCAGATCTAGATGGCTAAGTTAAGTTAGACAAATATTCCCCAGGAAATCTTTGAAATAAAAATCTTTAAATATGTGTGGCTACCTTCTCCTATATCCAACTTTCATCCATGACCCCAGATGAAAATGTCAGTTTCACGAAATTTAGGCTTGCAAATTGGAAGTCCCTTTCTCATACTCTTTACTCATGTATCACCACTTGTAACCAGTTCTGAACTGGTGATTGAGGAAAGAAATCAACTAGTAGTAGATGCAAGAAAACAGGGGGTTATTGCTAAATTAAACATATATACAATTAATATATGGAAGTATTCTAATGTAAATACTCTTTATTATGCAATACTGAATTAAAGTCAGTGTATTCCCCGCAATTGCTTAGGGATAATTTATTGGTTTATGTTTTATTCAGGTTGAAAGATAAGTATTTACAAAAATGGATTAAAATATGCATACAAAATGTGCTCCTAAAATGACTTATCTTAAAAAGCGTGTATTTTTAAAGCAAGTATATGCTTTCCCATTGCCATTCAGTATACCACATAAGAACTTTTCACTTCCAGCCTGCAAATACTTAGTATATGCACACCTGAAGATTAGTAACTGGAGTGCTTTGTATGCCTTTTTTGCCCTGCAAAAAATCCACATTATGTACATAGCAGATAGCAATGGACTGAATGCCTGTAAAGAAATGAACTTCACTTCCATGGACTTGGAGAAAATTACTTCAAAGCAGCTTCTAGCAGAGAGCACCATGCTGCCAGTCATTAAAAATTAACTTCAAGGAACTCATAGGTGCTGTGTATAAATGAATTTTATTCTATGGAATTATTTTGATCCATATTCCACAGAGGACAAATATAGAACATGAATAAGTCATTGCCAATCCTAACATTTCACTACACTGCATTCATAGCTGCAATCCACCTGCTTCTTCTCAACTTATGCATCATTTATATGTTATTTATTTCAATCACTTGGGGAGTTATAGCTTTATTGCTGCATTCTTATTCTACATCTGAGAAATACAATGTGCCCTAATTGGAGAAGAAGCCCATTAGTATATAGCTTTTATTTTGTGTTCCACACCTTTGTTATTCACAGTAAGGAATTACCCACCGAAGCAGACATGTAAAGCAATCTGGATTTGTTTTATAATAAATTGTATAATATTATGCCCAGAGGCCAGAGTAGAAAGAGTTTGTTCAATAATAAGGTCGGTTCATTAAACATTAGAGTATTGTGTTTTCTCCCAGAGTTACATGCTGATTTCATATAGAGTAATAGTGTTTGCTTCTGAAAGTACACGTTCCTACAGGCATGAAATTAGCATTTTATATATCACCATCAATAATAAAAATGTGAGGAAAACACTTCTTCCCTAAAAAAAAATTAATCTGTGTAACTGTAAGTACCTGTGAATTACTAAATGACGTATTCTGAATTTCAGAGGAGGAAGGAAGAAGGGAAAAGGTTGGTGTTATTTATATCTGTCCTGTGTCAAATATCAGCTCAATGTGGAGAACTCACACCATCACTTTTACTCTCAAATTGCATAGTTTAAGTGTGCAATCACAAACAGTTCACTGATTTTGAAACCCAGCTTCAGTTGGACTTTTGTATACCTTTCTGTTATTTACAATTCTTTTTTTATCATTCTCTTTGAAACAAATTATGATCATTGCACATACATGGATAACTAGCAGCACATTCAGCTCCCTAGAATTAATCCAAGCCAACATATTTTCCCCTGTACCTGAGAAGTGTCAAGCTTGATATATGGGCTGGACATATATTCAGAGGCTGCTGAAATCTACTCTTCTGTTCCTAGCTCACTACTGAATACCTCTAAAAATCAAATGTTCTTCTCAACACTTATTGAACAGCATATCACACAAGTTTCAGCTTCTTTTGCTGGTCTGACACATACTGGTCTGACACCTTTTTTTCTGTGAAGAACTGTTTTCATTAAGCTCTTTGCAAAGTGCTTTGGAAAAAAGAAAAACATGCAGTATATTTTAATTGTTAAATTTGCTGAATAGCAGTTGCCAGATACGTCACAACAGCCTTTTAGAATGACTGTGCTAAATGAATGAGGCTCATAACAGCTAGCAATGCTAATTATATGGTTTAGGAAAAGGGATATACTAACACATATTTACTTGGTGATGACTAAAGACATTCAAAATTGCAAAGCAAGGGAACTGTTATCTTCAAATTTTGTTAGAATTCAAGAACTTTTAAAAAAGTCTGTGAAATTTTGTGTCAGAAATGCTTGTCCGTATGTTGTTTTAAAACCAAAATATGTAACTCATGTCAGGCAGCCTGGAGCATTTTCTGTCTCCTTCCTCTGCAGAAATAAGCCAGAAATCCTCATCTCATGGATCGATCTCAGATTCTGAAGTATTCTAGGCTAAGGGCAGTAGATACAAAACAAACTTTCATGTACAGTTAGTCTTACTATCCTGAATGTCATATAACCATTATTTATTCCAAGTTTTACAGACTGTGACTAAATATGGACAGAGACAGCCAGAGCCTGCATGAGGCTGCTTTGGTAGCAGAACATCTAGAATATAACTAAATTCAAGTATAAATCACTTACACTGACACAGAGAGAAATGAGATGGGTTACATTAATGTCTGATAGGAAGAGTTTACAAGACTAGTTTGCAAGTTTGCATTGCCCTTTGGCCTACTTCAACTTAGAAAGAATATTACAAGGATATCCTGTGGTTCTAGGATGGGTTTTCTGGGGATGTAATCTTCTTTGTTATCTGCAAAAACCTTTTCACCCAGATCACAAGAGAGAAGGAATAACACCATGATGGGGCTAACGACACAGCCCAATGAAGGAATTGCAAAAAAGGGATGATCAGAAAAGGCTGTGAATTGCCTTGTCTTGGAGAAGTAAATTGACCTTGACTGTGGAATGCAAGAGTATTTCCTCTGTAACCAGCTGTAGGTGTCATAAAGTAAATGGTAGATTATACAAATTAATCTATGCTTCACATGATGATAACAGCAAGAGTATTGATTTTTTTTTTTTCATTACCATGAAGGAAATATGCACAGAAAAGATGAAGGTGGTGGGGGGAGAAAGGTGGAACTGAGATGCCTCAAAAATGAAGGCATATGCATGGCAGACATGTCACTGAGTCTGTGGGAGGATTGTGCCTTTTTGGAGTGGCGCGGGGAAGAAATGGAGATACTCCACATCTACTGAAATAGCACTGGAAACTCATGTGGGGAAATGACTCAAATGCAATGAATATAATCATTAAAAAAAACCCAGTAGCTATGGAGTGAGACAGTTGAGCAGAATCCACATTTCAATTAAGATGTTCAGTGGCTAACCAATCAAATGTATTACAACTAGACCTCTAAGATTTTTTGCATTGCTGTAATTTATGATATAGTTGCCAACAATCAACCTAAAGAGAAGGAACACAATTAATGGAAGTTGTGAAATCTGAACATAAGATTCAAGGTCTGGCCTCATCAGTGCCAAGTTGAAAGAAGAATTAGAAAGAAGAATATTCTACTGTAATTTATCATTATATTAATATATTCATTTAGAGAATATTATACTGTATATTGAGTCCTATAATATCACTGTACATTTAAAATTTAACTTTATTGATTTGTCTTTGTAAGTATGAAATTCATTAAATGAATAATTTGTGCATCAATGAGTTTCTATATCATGCTGCTTATTTACACTTGTGACTTGTCATATTCAAGTCCAGATAATGAACAGAATGCAATTGGAATGTTAGATGTCTTTCTAATAAAAACATTTAGTCATTGAAGTGGAAATTTTGGTGAAAGGTACTTCCCTAACTGAAAAGTTCCAGCAAGATATTGAAACCAAGGAGATCGTTTTTCAACTAGTAGAGGTCAAGAGTTCTCTGCAAACAAATCAAGTGTAAAATATTACTCCTAGACATTTACAGGTTTATGGGGAAAAAATATTTTTATTCTAATTAGAAACAAGTAGAACTGCAATGATCAGGTTATTGTGCATCTGACAATATTATAGCACAGCATGTCTCAAATAAAGGTTTTATTCTGCAGCTTTTAAACAAATTCTTGTACTGTGCCCCCAGGTACACTTGTAAATAAATACATGTGCAGTGTGTCTAAGAAAGCTCAAAAGATATTTTTGTAAATAAAGTATACAATATGTTACAGTAGGACATCAGTGTTAAGAAATGCATGTAAGTATATGAAAAGGAGTGTGTGTTAGTATTTGCTGCCTTTAACCTTGTTCTGATACTCACTAAATTCAAATTCACACAAAAAGTTTGGAAAAATTATTGCAACACGGGGATATTTTTAAACTGGAAGAACATGAATTATGATTTACAAATAAGGTATTTACATTTTTACTAAATATCTAACCAAAACTTGTTGCCTGTTTCATGTAATGAGACTTCTTGACTTGTTGAGCCACTAATGTATATTCCAGACATTCAAGATTTTATATCAGAATAATGACCTTGTTCTCTCTCCCTTCAAGTCCTAGATTGAAGCATAAATTTATTTTGATTGAATATGCTTTCTCTAAATAACATGTGTTAGCCCTGCAGAAGGTGTTGTCAGAATTTGGTATAATCTTTCGTGTAATTCTGGAATAATCAGGGAGAGGCATAGACTGCTGCACTAAACTAAAATCAAAGGAAGCCACAGTGGTTGCATTATTATGATGACTAACTGTTAAAAAAATGGAAAGAGACTGCTGGGTTTTTTAATACTGCCAGTAGTATTTTCCTCTTAGCATTTCCAGAACTAAGGAAGCCCTAGCATTTGTAAAACATGTCTAGTCCGACTTTCTTTAAAAAGAAACAAAGATTAGAATAACAAAAATCTGCTACTGGTATTGTCAAGAAATATTTTTTCTATGCTTCTTCATATACCTAACATTTTTTTGAGGAGACTTTTTTTGTTTGTTATGGCATATTGTTGTGTCTTCTTGTGATATCTTTATTAATAACTATTTATTCTCATTCATTGAGCACACGTTTATGGTGATCAAAACCTACTTAATGATGATGGCATCAAAAAAGAACATTCCAGCAGATGCACTGATCGCTTATGTCAAGTCAGTTCAAGTGGTTTTTCATCCCTTATCTCCGTCATGACTTAAACTGTCCTTGCCCATAGCAGAAATAAGGTTGTCAAACTAAATTTTCAAATTTATCTGTTTAAAGTCTGTTTTTAGGGCACTCGAAGTTATCTCTATTGAATTAATTACACAAATGCATAGACCTCTGCTTTATCTATGTGCTTGGCTGTAAAACTATCAGCTATGTTTCTATTCACTGTTAAGTCTGACAAGGTAAAAAGGGATTAACAAATATTTCAAAAAAGTTAAAAAGGCAGTGTGATGACTTGACCTTGGCTGGGCACCAGGTGCTCACCAAGCTGCTCTGTCACTCTCCTCCCCGGCAGGATGGAGGAGGGGAGAGAAAATGGAAAGAAACTCACGGGTCAAGATAAAAGTAGCAAGGTAAAAGTATAAAGCAAAAGTAAAGGCCGTTTGCAGAAGCAAAAGAAAACAAAATTTATTCTCTAATTCCCATCAGCAGATGATGTCCGGTCACTTCCCAGAAAGCAGGATTTCAATATGCATTGCAGTTACCTGTCAGAAAAACATCATAATAATGAATGACCCTATACCCCCTCCTCTCTCTGAGCTTTTATTGCTGAGCAGTCATCACATGACATGGAATATCCCTTTGGTCATTTTAGGTCAGATGTCCTGGTTGTGTCCCTTCCCAAGATTTTTCCTACCCCCAGACTGCTGGTGAGGGTCAAACCACTACAAGGGACAATGTCAGAGAGCTGTGCCAGCACCAATCAGCAGTAGATAAATCACTGGTGTGTTAACAAAACCTTTCTAGCTACCTGTATAAAGCACAGTGGTATGGGGAGTGCTCTGGAAAATTAATTCCATCTCTGCTAGACAAAATACATGTAATTTTACAGTAAGAAGGAATTATTTTCTAGGAAAAGAAGAAATATCACTCCAGATTCACTAAACCCAAGCAACAAAAAACAAATATTTTCCTTTAATTTTTACATAATTAAGATTTATTTGAGAACCAGATTTTTTTTATATCCCAGCTATACTATAGGACATCCCTGGAGGTTAGAGATGGTTAACTCCCACCTCATATTTCGGTCCATCAAAAAATTCAATCTTTTACCCTCCATGGGAATCAGTTCCCTTGAAAACAATCTCTCAGCTGTTGTTGCAGCCAGCTGTTGAAAGGTAGCCTTTAAAATGAACATTGTGGAATTTCACACTTCACCAGCTAACTGTAGTGAGACTTGTGATAACATGGCAGAGGATTTGGTATTTTCCTTGCAGATATTTCAAATTTTTATTAATTAGTTTTCTTGTTCTTTATTGATGATCATCACCCCCATCCCCAATAACATCAATAGGTATCAAATAAAATGTTTAAAAATATTCAGATTACATTTTTCTGGCAGATTGAATACAGCCACCGCAATAACAAAGTTGTTTGTGCTCTGCTTTGGTTTTTTGATGAATAGCATGAGAAATTAACAAGATAGCATCATGAGAAAAAGGAGACAGGTTTAATTTCATATCCATTTCCTATTTTCAGTCCTTTTTGTCTTGGGACTGCATACATTTTGTCTGCAGTTCTGCTCTTATTATAGCATAGCCTTTCAATTGTCAAGAGACTATATAAACTCTCTGCCATTTTTCTTTTCACTTTAAAGAGGGATCATCTATTAAAGAAATGAAGCAAAACACTACGGAAATAAATTATGTATTACAATTGCAGGCAAAAAAGATTTTAACACTTATAGAAAACCAGGAAAAATTGATTGGTTTAAGACTGTAAAATACTTAGTTGTCGTGATCCATAAGGCATGAAGGAAATTTAGCAGGGGTGAAATGGTGGTGTGGTGGCATCTTTGCCAGTAAGCAGGTGCTCACCCAGCCTTTCTCACTCCCCACCCTCAGCAGGACATGGGAACAAAATAGGATGCAAAAGTTTGTTGGTAAAGACACAGAGTTTAATTAAGTTACTATCACAAGCAAAACAGACATCCTGGGCAAAACTCATTTAATTTATCACCAAATAAAATAGAATGGAATGGCAAGAAAAACAGACTAAACCTAAAATACCTACCCCAACATACAATTCTCTTCCAAGGCTCAGCTACACTGCTTTCTTCCCAACTCCTCTTCCTCCCCTCTCAGCTCACAGCGGTGCCAAGGAGGTGGGGCATTAGGAATTGCAGTCATTCTATAACAATCAACTCTGCAGTTCCTTCCTCCTCATGCTTTTCTCTGCGTTCAGTGTGAGGCACTCCATGAGCTTTAGGGAAACACCTGTTACACCATGATTTCTGCTGATAATTCCACAGGTTTAAGGAAAATCTCTCTTTCAGCACCTTGAGCACCTGCTACCAAAACTTTACCATCTACACCCAGTGCAGGTGCCAACAAGATTCATTTGTTTGATCTTTGCTATAATGTGTGTGGACACTGTTCTTAGAATGCATACCAACATCTTGGGTTTTGCACCATTCCCAGTGGGTACCCACAGATTCGTGTTTGTGCACCATGAGTTAGAATGAGGAAAATTGAACAGATGCTTTGCCCATACTTAGGGCAATATTGAACATAATTCATAACATTTACTACTATTCCTTTTTCTGTGTGTTTTTGACACAGTCTAATTACATTTGTTACACTGAAGATGAGAAGAAAACAAACTCATTAGGTTAAAAGTGACCACATTATCCCATCATGAGTGAGGGAGGTAGACAGTGCTTACATATTAGCAGACTCAGAAGAACAAGGATAGCACTTTGGGTGACTGCACGCTTTCATTAATGAAACTGGTTCTCTGTGTGATATTGAATTTACACTTACACCTACAACTGAGGGCTGACACTGAGCTGCAAGCAGGACTCAGCTCTTCAAAGCCTCAAAAACTACCTCTGAATTAATTTGGTGTATAAATGTAACTGAGCTGAGTGGACAGTTTCATTGGTTTGTTTTCTAGGAGTGAGAAATACTTACTGCCCTGTTTTGCCAGAATGGATGAACATTACAGTGACAACATGATCATCCCAAAATAAGTCAGATGCCATATCCAGGTGCCATTAGACACCAGATAATGCTATGACTTTGGATAATCCCAAATATAGAAGCTTAATGGAAAATGGAGTTGCATATGTAGTTTGGGGCTATGTTCTGATGTAGGCAAAAATAACAATTACCTCTTTACTTTTATACCTTTTAGCCCATTATAACGATAATTTGTAAAATAGGCATAAAAATTATTGAATAATGGAATGTTTCAGCATGCTAACCTAAGATGAACTAGCTTTGGCTTTTTGAGATATTTTCAATTTAATGGTAGTTTTGAATTTTTGTATGTGTTTTTACATCAAGAAAAGATTATTATATTAAAAGGTCTTAATATTGAATGATAATGACCAACATAAAAATGCAAGTGTTGTGCTCTGGAATTCATCAGCATTTCCTAAAGTTTTTCACAGGTTCCTACTCATGCAGAACCTCAAATGATCGTTTGTGCTTTCTGATTATTTTTCTAAGTATTCTCTTGACAATAAGATTTATGCCTTCAAGATAATAAAGTAAAAGATTATTTGACACTAGAAATTATGTAAAAACATTCTTATGGTAATTGAAAATAGAAAGCAATAATACAAAAGTAGAAGTGTCTTTATATTTTATATACATGTGACTATACTGTTTCTTTTAAACTTAGCGTTGATATCAAATTTTTTTTTCCAAAATCTAAACAAAATGCCTCTTTTTTCTCTAGATATTGGGAAGAATTAATGGATTTCCTTTTTAAATTCTCTTGCAAATATCAAGTCTGTGACCATGTCTGATCCAGAGGAGATCAGGCATCTTTAGTTCCTTCAGTATTTCTGTCTGAATAATTTTTGTCAGTCAGTACTTCTGTAGGGGTAATGCTTTCTAATCATCTGCGAATTTAAAGTCCACTCTTCTGAACTCTGCTGGTGGGTTGAATTCTCTGAATATGGTGCGCAAAACTCAGTGAAGAATGTCTGTGCAGGATATACAGAACAGGAGGATTTCACACATTGCAAACCCATTTTCACATCCTAGCTTGTTATTTACGTTTCTTATAACTTTGATCAGTGTTCTTCTTTTTGTTGATTTTAATCACATCTGTTTCTGCAGGATTGCACTTGACCAGCCATTTCTCATCTTGGTTTTATATAGCTGATTCTTTGCACCTAAATACAGAATTTTTCATTTTACTCTCTTAGACTGTGGTCTACTTTTTTGACCATGTCTCCAATTTTCTAGATCATTTAACATTTTAATTTCAATATCCAACATGGAGGAAGTCCATCCCAGGTGGGATTGTCTGAAAATTAACAAGAATAATTCCTATGCCTTTATCCAAGTTGCTAATTAAAATTTCAAATAGTAACAGACCTAGAAACAAGCTCTGGATCCTACTCAGTATATCTTTTTTGTTTGAAATTTGACAAGAAGAGACTAAGAACAATTTTTCTAGTTTTATTCTTCCATCTGAAGTAATTTGATTTTCCTATGTCTCTTTCTGAGACATCTCCTACTTCACATGTAACAAAGTTTTGTAAGGATGGATACCCTTTATTTTAGATTGAAAATTATAACAACAAATATTTTTATCATATTTATTTCTGAAAAGAAACTAAACTAGTTATTATTTCTTTCTTGACATCTAACTGCTTGAAAATTATTTCATTGAATGATAACAACTGCCTGCATTCCTTATGTACTTCCCTCTAATATAGGCACAAAGCTTATTTTGTTCTAGTCTTCTAGAACTGTTTCCTATCCTCCACAGTTTTTGAAAGAAAATTGATGTATTTTCTAGGAACTCCATTGTGAATTTCACCAGTCAGAACTGATTTGAAAATATCTGACTTATGTAAGTACTCTCTAAACTGCTATTTTCCTGTTTTACCACTATGTCCTTGATACTGCTAGTCAGCTAATCACAACTGACTTATTTTGTGAAGACTAAATTTAAAAGACATTAAACATGCTGTTTCCTCAGCACTAGCTTTTCATTCCTGCTTTTCAATGAACCAATGTGTCTGCCTTTTCCAAAAATATTTGTAAAGAAACCATTTCTATATTATGAAGTCATTAGGTTTTTCAAATGCTTCATCATCATTCATTACATGACCTAACAAAGTTTATTTTATAAGTCATCTCTACAGATCAAATTTTCAGTACTTTTCCATTTTACAAGTTTTCTCAATATAGCCCAGCTGATCTCTCATGACCATCCTAGCTTTATTCTGTTTGAAATAGTTTGCAGTTATGCCCTTGATATTGTTTAAAGAGCCCTTAACTGTCCTAAAATCTTTCTTTTCCAATGTATTTTTCGCAGAAACTTCTTCATTGGTTCTCTTATTTCGTGTATTTTACGCTTGTGAAGCCTTTTTTTCCTTCCCTGTTTCCCCTTTCTGACTCTCTATGATCCTTGCCATCTCAGTTGAGTTCTCCTTTCACATTCTCAGCAATAGAATAATGTCAGAAAGGAAACATTTCTGGGAATGGATCCACACACTACCTTATACGAACTATCCTCGGTGAGCAGCTCTTTCAGGGCCAGGATCTGAGGTCTCCTTCTATAGATAGAATACCAGTCCAAAGTGATCCTTCTGGCATCTGTATCTAGGTGTTAGTCACAGAAGCACACTCTACGTAGCTCCCTTAAGGAATCTGATTTGATTTTTCAAGATTACTTACATCTCTAAGTTTTTCTCTATATTCTATAAAGATCAAATTTTGTTTTACAATTTACAAGAAACTTTTTCTACCAAAATAAAAGTACTTCCTTCGAAGTGTGACTTTGTCTTTTTTCCCTAAAATTTGGACTACTACAAATATAAACATTTCTGTAAGCTTGAAAAGCTAGGGGGTTTGAATTTGAAATTATCTCACATCAGAAATTATCCACACCCTTTCAGTTTTTAAAATGGAAATAGAATAATAGAAACAGGGTTGCATATTGTTGAAGGTTGAGTTTGTGCTAAAATTACATGAGAGTTTTCTCCATGGTTTTACAATTCCCAATTGTATTGTAAAAATATTCACTAGAGTCAAAATGTAAATGGTAAAGAATAGCTGTTTATCTGAGAAAAATAAGTTCTTATGCATATCCTTTCACTCTAACTGAAGAGACTACCCCCTCACCCCTTTTCCATCTTGTCCTCTTCTTTCTAAAAGGTTATGAATAAGCCTAAACAGTAATGGTTTGCTTTTTTTTTCCTTCACAGCTCAATCACACAAAGCACCTTTTCACTACATTTTCAGAAACGAGATGAATTTGTATCTAAGTGGGCAAAAATCTCATCCGAGTCAAGATACTGGAAATTTCTGTCAACTATGTCCAAATTTAGGAGATGTGCAAAAGGTAGACAAAGACAGCAAAGACCACCCTTGAGGATATTTAGAAGAAAATCTGTCATCAGTAAAGCTGAAATTATAACAACATTAACTACCAGGGATGTCTTTCTTGTCAATTTTCTGAAAAAGAAAATTCATTTACTAAAAAGATAAAATGTGACGCTCAGGTTCAAAAAACAAAAATCACCCAAGAACAGCAACATAAAAACAACCAACAAACCAACCAACCTACAAAAACCCCACAGATAAAAGAAAAGAAAAAACCTAACACAAACACACACATGCATATATACACACACAAAAAGACATTTTTATGTATACAGTGAAGTCCCATATAATGCTGATATCTGCTTAGTTTTTTCTTCTACTCAAGTATGGTATTCAGAGACAACATTAAACATTGAATGAAATAATGGTGACCTCTATCCAAAGCAATTACCTTAAAACGTATCAGTAAACAAGCACATTATATATGTGTGTATATCTATATATTTATATAATTACTATTATGGAAATAATGCTCAGTACAGCATTCCTTATTCCTGCCTGAACTTTCATTTAAATTATGTAAAGCAGAAATTTCAACCTTCTCCATGAGACATCACACACACAAAAAAGGAACTTTGTCCCTTTCCCAAATTGTTTAGAGTCCACAGATATTAACAGGCAGGTGCTCCGAATACCTTAAAGCATAAGACAGGTAGGAGGTATTTACAGATGTGATAAGTAGAAGTCATAGAGCATCAGCAGGGTTGTTTAAAACATGGTTTGATTGGCAAAGAGAGCTTCAGGGACTGTGAAAATCCTAAAGAATAACAACATAATGACAATTCTTTTGAACAAAACCACTAGAAATGGGAATGGAAATTAGTTTTGCTCACAAGAGGTACTCCTTTGGGGAGGCAGGAGAGGGAAGTCCTATGTTAGTGCCTGCATTAAATCTCCTTTCACATTTAATTTCCTTTCACTGAAAAGCAATCGAAGAAAAACATGCTTCTAAGCGCGTTTTTGGCTAGAAAAGGATAAAGTGAAGATCTCGAGAAACTTTCAGTGAGGCCAGTATGAAAGCCACAGACATATGGGTATGGCAAGACTTTATTTCTTTAAAAGATTTTCACAAGTTGGGAGGGAGACTAGAAGACCTTAGGTGTATAAAGCATCAAGCAAGCTTTAAAAAACTGAAAGAGAATATACCACCAAACTAAAAACAAGAAGTTATCATGATCAGTGACTGCTCCTTTTTCTCTTTAACTGATGGTAATCACAACAGAAAATAGTTCAGAAAATGACCACCTACTTGAACATGTAGATGGGTTCATGGGTATTTTAGTAACGCAAAAGTCTTTAAAGTAAAAATATAAGGCAAGAGAAAAAAAGTTCATTATAAAAATAACAATTGTAAGATAAGGATACTTAGTTGCCATGTATCAGAAATTTCAGAAAAGTGCATAAACTTGCAAGAAACCTTGTAAGTATTTCCTGTGTGTTCATGCCTAGGTTGCTACATAACCATTTTTAAAAGCTTAGAAAAAAACAACAAAATCCCCAATAATAACTAACACACAGGTGCAAAAATACAAACAAATTTTACATTTGAACATCAGTTAAAAAAAAAAAAGGAATCTTGGTGCATGTTATTAAATGCTCTATGTTATTTTACATCTGTACTATATATAGAACAAATAAAGATTTACTTCAATGAGACTTATAAATTTTTGGTATAGCTTGATTCCACTGTGCACAAGATATGAACCATTTCCAAATATGAGAACTGAACAAGAACAGTTTTTCATGCCTGTGAAAAGAACTATCCATTGAGCCAAATTTCTTCGGCCCCCAGCAGAAAAATCAGCAGGGGTAAGGAACATGTTGGCTGAAAATGCTTTTAACAGTTAGTCTGGCAATTGGCTGTGCTTGTTAGTATTTGGCTGGACCAAGCTGGCCTAACCTATTGCCAGCATAGCTCAACATGAGAATTATAGCAGCAGTGTAGAATGCAAATATGTTTCACAGGAGAAAAAGAAATGCACATTAAAGAGGACACTCAAACATCTATGCATATGTGCTTCAAAAAATGTGATGCATTTAACTCTGGACCAAAAAGCTCTTGTCAGAAAACACAGTCCAATGGATATGTTTATATGAACGCTCAGAGATGACTGAATATCAGAAAAGTTTTAAGAATTGATCAATATTTTCATGACACTGACCCGGACTGACTATAGTAGATATGTGTTTTCTAAAGAACTTCTGTTAGCTCTTACTAACCTGAATAACTTGGAGTGTCTTTTTCATGCATTGACAATCAGCTGGTAAAAAATCCAGAATGGAATATATGTTTATAAACTTCACTGATATCAAGGAATTTCTAATCCCCAGTGTTCTGCTGGAATTTATCTTCTTAGCTAAAACACTCAAGAGTCATGGAGCTTACAGACTCCATTATAATTGTACTCAATTCCAATATTTATGCTGTACTATGCTTTATTAAATTGTACATTTTATAAATGTACATTCCATTCAAATGAAGAGTTCAGGAAGAAACCTAGTTGTTGGGAAGTTTTAAGTTTTCTTTTGGGCTTATTTGTTTGGGTTTTTTTAAATTTCTCAATCACTGCCTGCAAACATCTTAATATTTGTCACAAATTAGAGTTCTTCAAAACAATACTATTGTCCGTGAGACAACATTTGAATAGTAATCATCATCCTTTCCAGCTGGATTTGATAACTAATAAACCTCAAATAAAACAAGTTTAACTGTAGGCATGATTCTGAATGTTGCATGTGGTATTGGTTCCGCTAGTCTAAAGACCATAGCATAAAATTACATTAATTCATTTGAATATTGAAATAAAATTCTAATTGGTTTTATATTTCAAGTTTTTACTGCACCAGACTTTTTTTAATGCTATTAGAGCTGTGCGTAAAGCGGGGAAAAAATATATGCTATCTGGTGCCAAAACATATCCTTTATTAATCTGTGTGGGTTGATTATTAAAGTGTAAGGAAATTTAGCAAGTCAAAATACTAATTTTTCTTTTTAAATTCTATCTTTAATCAGACTATGTAAAACAGAGCTCAAATCTGCATTTAAGCAATTTGTTTAATTCAATGACATTTCAGTATTTTTTGTAATTGCCTACAAAGTGAAAAAATTATTTACACAGTTTTATTGGCAATGTTGTGTGTAAACTAGAATTTTAAAATGTATGTGATGTGTTGACAGAATAAAACTGGAATTTTAACCAGAAAGGGAACAAAATTTTGTCTCTGCATGTGAAAAGATAAGAAACTCTTCAAAATTATCTGAAAAAAAAAAGTATTTTACAATGGGATTTAAATCATCATTAATATATTCAAAATTTATCAACTTCGTGAGTTACAATCAATTAAATTCCTACTCATGTTAAATCAGACAGAGGAAGAATATCACTTTTGTTGTCTCTTTTGGTCTCAGGAGTACAATGCCATATTATTCACCTCTCACATTAATACACAGGTTGGTCATGCTGTGTGGGATTTTTGTTTGTTTATTTGTTTGATTATTTTCTTGCAGGTTAAACATATAATAACAATTAGAGCATTTTTTTGCAACAAAGAGAGATAGCTCAGCAAATTCCATTACTGCAAATATACATGACTTAGTCTTAAGAGCACCTGTAGCAATTTGAACTTCACTTAACAGCCTCTGAAGATCAGTGGCCTGAAAAAATATAGAAAAGCAAAATTTTGTGCAGTCAATTTACTTCCCACAGGTAAAAGTTCAAGTGCATTTCCTGTTTGATGTTAACAAATGAAAGGAGAGCATAAGAAAAAGAACCTTACTTACAACATATAGGAAATTAATTTTAACAGATGTTTGATCAAGATTATACCTTAATCTTTATCTCAAGTTATAACTTTATAAAACCTTATCAATATGCTATGGTTAAAGGTCTAACTTGTAAGGCAACTTGCCGTATGAGGAGTTTTCTGGGGATATAAACTTAACATAGCATTATAGTTTTTGTGTTATTTTAAAAAATCTGTAGATCTATGGATTATGAGAAGAGCACAATTTCATATTGTAATATCATTCACGTGTCACTCAAAGGAATGTCTCGTTTCAGGATACAATAACTTCTGGGATTTGAGGAATTCATTCTTACAGTGTTTTATTCAGCAATCATATCTAAAGGCTGAAATAACCTAAAACTTTGTACTCATGAATGTTATCATCTCAGTCATGAACAATACGTACAAAGAAAAAAAAAAAATCCCTTTTCATTTGTTACTTATAAGGTAGATATGGAAGCATGAACTAATCATCTTATTATACAATATTTAATATTTAACTGTGCTATCCTTGTTTTATTACAGTAATATTTCACATTTCAGAAAATAACAACACAAGGTTTATGTATATTATATAACAATTCCCTTATATTTCAGAGTTTGCTGTCATAAGTAAGAGGCTTGCTTTTCAGTTTTGCAGGGGACAGGGGAGTCTTTTTTTAGTAAAACCTTAGAGATAAGGCCTCACGTGATCATTTATGTAGGTAATTGTATAAAAAGATTTTTTTTCTCTCTTAAACACATGCACAAATGAAAGACAGTACTAAAAATTGCTAATTTAAATTAATGATTAGTCAATAATGGCATGCAGCAAAAGTGGGGGAAAATAGAGGGTAAAAGAAGGGAAAGAAAAAGCAGTAAAAAAAATTTAAAAATCAAATGAGAAAGCAGTGAATATCAACTAATGATTTAACGGAACTTAAACAAGGAAAATGCATTTTCTTGCATCAACTCTTTTAGGTGGAATATCATCAAACTTGCAAAACAAGTGGGAATGCACTATACCTAAGTCCCTGAAGTTGTGATTCATGCTCACACAGCAAGCTGTCCTAAGCTACGATGCCTTTCACATGGTATTTTATAGAATGAAGCTTTATTTATTTGAGCAAATACCTGCAGCTATGTCTAGAGCAGTGCCCGAAGCAATGGTGGGACTGGGGCATGGCTGCTCAGCTAAACAAATGGCTAAACATTTGTTCAGGTGTAAGGATAGAAATCCTGCCTGCTTTTGGGCAGTGCCAGCTGTCACCCTCCCAGACAAATCACAGGCAGGTTTGGGGGGTTAGTGCAGGTCAGGGATCATTCCTAAAGGGTTGAATTCAATTATCTCATTTCAGAGGCTGGAACAGTGTTATCCTATAGGCACAACGAGACTCTGACAGTTGGCATAAGCCCTAGAGGAGAGGCTCTTTTCTGTATTGTTTACTGTTATAACGTAATATACTTACCCTGTATGTGGCACTAGAGTTTCTGAAAATCACAGCTGAGGTCACTTGCTCAGTTCAGCCTAGAGAGAGGAGACTGAGGGGAGACATCACTGAAGTCTGCAACTTTCTCATGAGGGGAAGAGGAGGGGCAGACACTGATGTAGTGACCGGTGACAGGACCCAAGGGAATGGTCTGAAATTGTGTCAGGGGAGGTGTAGGATAAGGAAATGGTTCTTCACTCAGAGGGTGGTTGGCACTGGAACAGCTCCCCAGGGAAATGGTCACAGCACCAACCTGACAGAGTTCAAGAAGCATTTGAACAATGCTCTCAGACACATGGTGTGACTCTTGGGGATGGTGCTGTGCAAGGCCAGAAGTTGGACTCGATGATCCTTGTGGGCCCATTCCAACTCAGCTTATTCTGGATTCTGTGAATATTTACAATGATGTAATCTTAGCAAGTTCACCCTGAGTTTTCTCTGTGTTTAGGGAAAAACTGTCTCACAGAGTACCATGAATGTGATGTATAATTCATGCAGATTACATGTTTCCATAAGAAACAAGTTAACTGGGACTGTATTCCTGATTTCAACATCTCTTCTCCAAAAATAAAATCTTAATTTAGATACAAGGAGATCATTGAAAAGCAGCAAAAAATTAAACTGATGTAGAACTACCCTCTCTTCTTTCGCTGAAAAATCAAAAGGGCTGAAGCCCCAAATACACCAAGCAGAGTTTTTCAGCATTTCCATATTAGCAATGCATTATTCCAAATAATGTGCAAATTAAGAACTATTCACCAAAGGAATCTATGAATAATTTAAAACTGTAAATAACTTCAAGCTTTTGGCAATTTGATAAACCACAGGTCATGGTAGAAAGAAACAGCTAGCTAGGTGCCCAGGCACAGTTTACTGTAAAAGCAGAGTTCAGACCTACTGATATTTTAAAGAGCTTTATAAGTGGGATGCAACATCTTCTTTAGAGCTTAAGTAAATAGAGCCTCTGTTTAACTTAAAACTCTTATTATTAATTCTTATAACTAATTCTAATTAAGAATTAATAATTTTTAATTTATTCATAATTTCTCTTGGTTTACATGAGAAAGCATTGTAAACTGCTTCCAGCTTCTACAGAGCAGCTCTTACAACAGAGTCCTTATTCTATGAATTTGGAGAACCTTTCACAATCAGTGTTAATGCAGGATAAGGGCCTCTTAAAATTATAGAAAAGACCATGATATCATGGACATCCAGTGAAAATTAGTTTCTTCTCCACATTTTAACTTACACTTGCACCACCTTTTACTTAGTTTTCAAATATATTAGGAAGCTTCCATGCAATTTTTCCTCATTGTATTTTCTGTTTTAATTTTGTCCTTGCACATTTTTGTTTGTGTATATATATATGTGTGTGTATATATATATACACTCTCTAACGCCAATAGACAAAAAAAGCTATTGCAGAAAAATATGAAACATATTTTTTTACTGCAATGCTATATTTAAGGTGTTGACATAAAACTTTATATTACTCATAAATGCTGCTACTATTTTATAGCAAGGCCTATAAAGAATGTGTGTCATGAAGGGATTTGACTCAATGAATGTGAACTTCCTCCTGACTTTGCTGAAGTTTGGAGAAAAAAGACAGTAAAGCTCTGCTGAGATAACACATATTATTCAAAGACATGTAATAATTTCTAAAGAAAAAAAATCTTTTTATTTTGGAAGATAACAAGGAAAGTAGTTTTATTTGTACTCCAGCTAATTTTGTTACAACATAAAAAATTTGATCTACTGAGAATTTTCTATCCAAATAAAGGACTCCAATTATCACTGTGGAAAAGAGGTGACATTCAAAGCTGATACACGGAAAATCCACATCTGTCAGTCTATATTTGAATGTCAATAATACACGTTATTCCAGTGAGAGAAGACCTTGCCTGAGGAAGAAAAATTCTAAGCCTGTCAGAAGACAAGTTCTTTTTCAGCAAATGAAGAATCATTTACCCATGTTTAAAATTTTCTAATTGTGGTATTTCAGTTACAACAGCTGGGTTTAGTGGAATGTGTTTTTATTATGCCTTTGCTAATGGAGTATAGAAATGTTAAGGACAAATTATGCAAAAGGAAAGAGGAACAAAGAAGTAAACAATCATAACTGTTGTAGTTCATCATAACTGTAGTAGTTCATATCAGTACATTTGTGACTGAAACAGATTTAAAAACCTGTTCAAAAAGCAGAGAAAGAACCCACAAGACATCCTTTAAGTGTACGGAACAACTACTGGATTTAAGGCAAAAGCCCAGTTAACATAGTTCTAAATGTTAAGAAATCTGCGTATATGGTTTGTGATTTTGTACTTTTTATCTAAAAGCCTAAAAAATATCCCCTTCCTAGAGCTAGATATTTCTGAAATATTTTATGATCATGACAGAGCTGAATTGTCAAGTTAATAATACTGTCTTCCTGCCATATTCTGCAAAGAAAAACTAATTCTGACACTCAGTGACACAGGTGGACCCAAGAAAGACCAAGGTCAGAGCTGAGTTATTCAGAGTCCCACTGTTCAGGCAGGATGATGAGAAAACAAATCAATCTAATTTCTTTCTTCTTTGTCTTTCTTCTGTTTAACAATAAAAGTATTTGTTCTTGTAGGTGTAGTCAGCAAGTATGTTTTTTAAAATATTAGAGCTCTCATTAGAATCACAGAATCATGGAATCATTAACTTTGAAAAAGACCTCTGAGATCATCAAGTCCAGCCTTTTGTTAAACACCACCATGTCAAATAAACCATAGTATTAAGAGCCACATCCAGCTGTTTCTTGAACTTTCTAGGGACGTTGACCCACCACCTCCCTGAGCAGCCCAATCCAATACATAACCACTCTTTCAGTGATTCTTCCTAATGTCCCACCTGAACCTCTACTAGTGCAGCTCAACACTGTTGCTGGCTGCCTGGCAGAGGAGACCAACCCTCACCTGGCTACAGTCTCCTTTCAGGTGGTTGTAGAGAGTGATAAGGTCACTCCTGAGCCTCCTTTTCTCCAGGTTAAACCAACCCAGCTCCTTCAGCTGCTCCTCATAGGACCTTTGCTCCACACCCTTCACCAGCTTCACTGCCCTTCTCTGGATTTGCTCCAAAACCTCAAAGTCCTTCTTATAGTGAGGAGCCCAGAACTTTAAACAGGACTTGAGGTGTGGCCTTGCCAGTGCGGAGTACAGAAGGGCTCATTTGTTGTATCAGGAAAGGCATTGTATGGGCAAAATGGCAGACACTGAGCAAGACTTCCACCTTCCTCACAGAAATAGAGTCAGTTTGAATAAATTTCATACTTTCAGACTAATATATGCAGAGAAAACAACCATAAGTTCCATGCTTGCAAAACTGAAGGGATTCTGAAGGTGATTTTTATGTTGCTCCAGTTATTATTACCACTATTTATAATCATTATGGTTTACATCATTCAATGCACTTTATAAGAATCAGGCATTTAATTTGTCCTTTGCAGTTTCTACCTTTCCTAGTTGGTCAGATGATTGAATATAGGGTCACATTAAATACATATTTTAGAATACACTTTTTCCCATTCAAAAATTCTGGATGAAAAGGTTTAGTGTGGAATTTCTATTATCAACTTTTGTACTCCCTTCTCACAGATATGGCAAACTTGTTAATTTGTTCCATGACTAAATACAGTCAAGAAGTTATGAAACAAAGCACTTGAAATGCATCTGTAATCCTGGTTTTAGAACAACCTCATCAAAAGTCACTGTCTTTTTGTATGTTTGTTTGTTTTATTTTTATTTTTCCCCATTTGAAAAACCTCTCTATATTTTGCCCTCTCTTTTTAAAAGGAAAGAAAACTATCTTCCATAACAAAAATTTGTCTTAATCACTCCTAATTCCACATGGAGCTGTCATATCAAAGACACCACAAAACATCTGGACCAAGCAGCAGTGGATTGTACTGCTTCAATATCAGAAATGCAATTTTAAAATATACAAACATGACAGGTTAAGTATGGAATCAAAGTACCTTCAAGGGAGACTGGAGCAGTGTGTAAATATAGTTTTCCAAATACGACAAAAGTCAACAGGACATTGGTATTTATTAAATGATTCTTGTAGCAAGTTCCATAGATAGATGTCTACAAATGATGGGGTGATACTGCTCCATTGGATGGATAGTACAGAAGGGAACTGGTGCATCTGGAAATCTGTTGCCTTATATAGAGTTTGAATACATTAAATTGTAAGAATTTCATATCTCAAGTGCTGAACTTTTCAATAGCATGGGATCTCATTAGAAAGCCCTCTCAGAAAATCTTTTTTTTTTTTCCTGAAGCCATCCAAGTAATGAAAGGTAATAAACAATTTTGGTTACAAATTAGCTTTCTTCCAGGTTTCAGAGTCATTTTTCAGAGATGGTGTGGATTAGTATTAAGTAGAATATGAGAAACTACTTTCTAAAGTCTTTTAAACAAATATGTTGCTAGATAAAGGACTTAAGAGTTCTGGATATCAGAGGAATAGAACCTGACTTGATTCTTGGGTATCCTTCCCCAAGGATTCTCAGCATACAATTTCGGCTGATTTTAGTAGCACTGTTTTTCTGCACACTGGACAATATTCACCAGGATCTAGTTAGGTGGTGTTTGAGGACTATATAGGATATATACCTGTGATGGTTTTACTAACTATAGAAAAGCATTTTAATGTGGAAATTGTTAAGGACTTCATTAATTTCAACAGTGCAAATTGATTCTGTGTATGCAAAATATATATTGTGTTTTTAAAATGTTAAAACCTTGAATGAAAAGCATATTGATTGTTTTAGGTATGGAAAAGTTTATGCTGACAGGTTTATGGTGCAATATGCAATATACACGTATAACAAATGCATTTGTGCCTAAACTGTGTTGAAAAAATAAGAGTTGCGGTAATTAATTATCTGTTTCATTTCAATTTGCTTTCGATTGAGTACATCTCATGCTGTTTTATAGTACTTAATAAAATCTAATCCATTAGACAATGTGATAGAATCTTCTAATATATACTGACTGGAGGCCCCCTTTGGTTCTAAAACCAATTTATATGTAGATGATACCCATTTTAAATCTCCTACAAAATAATTTAGTTTACAGTTTCAAATAGTGCAAACTAAATACTTCTTGAAGGCCAACATCAAGTTCACAAAATCTTTTCATTGTGCTGTTCATGTAAGAAAAATAGAATGAAGCTGAAAAGAAAAAGGATTTATTTTTCCAAGGTGCAAGATAAAACAGCACAATGCTCATGTATTTAAAAATGAAACAAGAAATGGGACAACTAGGATGTAAGTTTGGGGCTTGTTCTGAAAGTACATTGTTAGCTTATGGAGAAATATAAATTTATAAATAAAGTAACTGGGAAATTTTCTGTAATACAAAACAAAGAAAAGAAACCAAACACCTTTGCTTACCTCACCAAAGATGGATCTATCTAAACCAGAATTTATTCTAAAAAGGATTTTTGCTTAAGAAGAAATTTGATATCATTAAGATTCATTGCCCTTTTTACACAACTGTTGGGATGGTATATGTGTTTCCTATTTTTTTTTTTTCTTTGCAAGTGTAAAATTAGAAAATAAAAATAAAGACATTTAAATTAAAAGAAAATATCTAAATAGAAATTATATGTATTATGCAGTTGAAAAGGAAAAAAAACCCCAATCATCAAAAAACCCACAAACAAATCTTAAGAATTTTGGGACTGAAAATCTGCTTCATGCTCAACCTGTGAGAAAATCACACACCATTAATCTGATTAATACAAATTTTACTTATGTCAAGCAGAAAAAAATTAAATTAATGAATCCTACATGTCTAAGTTAAATTTTATTTTTGTCTTTACAACTAACTTGATGTTGTCTTTTTGTTGTATTTCAGGGATCCTACGTGAACAATCACTATATGTCACAACATTGACCACTGATGGATTTTGCAGTTGAATCCATTAGCAGAGAAAAGACCATATATTACAGTCCGCTATGTAACATAAAGGAGTTCTTTAAAATATTCTGTAGTCTCCTAAATTTGCAAAACGGATCTCTGCACGCTGTATTATGCACATGGCCCTCAAAATTCCTGCTTTATGACCAGCCCAAAACAGAGAAAAAACAGGGATTTGGTCCTGCAAACTGAAAGATGAAACTTGGGAACTATTCCTCTATGCTTGTAAATATTGAGAAGACAGTAGAAAGGAAAAGATTTTGACTTCTCTGCAGTTTTGCACACAAAATGCTTCTATAAATTGTAATTTGGGATCAATTACGTAATTGCAAAAGGAAATTTATATTGTGCAACCATTGTTTATATCTAAACTATAATTATCATGCAACCATCCTACAACTTTTCTGAATCCAAGAACACAATTCTCAGAGGGAAGTGTTTTGTTTAAGATGTTTAACATCATGCTTTACCTTTGGGGACGTTGCCCTATAAATATGTATCTAGGAATCAAGTTGCCAACATTTTAGGAAATACATTTGAAACTAAAGATTCCTATACTGGTGCCCAAGTGTCAGAAGGCAGTCATGGTATTAGTTCAGCTCTTTCTGAGGGATTCATCTCATGTTTCGACATTTTAAAAATTGACAACTGGGCTTATCTTAGTTATCCTAAGCTCCTTTGTAGCCAAGAGGGAGACAGAACAGCCTGCATTTAGAGTAAGAACTTTTTTATAAAGATGGAATTTGTAGGATAAAAATATAGCAAGTCTGCCTGCTACCAGGAAAAACTTCCCTTGACTGGAAAGCAAAGCACAAACTTATCTAGCATTTGATAATGGCAATATAAATAATAGAAGGTAAACTTACAGCACCTGTGAGAGAAAAGTTAGATTTGTTTCTACGTACTGATGGTACAATCCATTTCTCTCTTCATCTTCCCTGATTCATTTAGAAATTCCTAAAATGTTTTTTTTATTATCTTTTTTATTTGTAGTTCTTCATTAGACCTTCTACAATTATCCCAAAGCCATTCTAAAACATGTGCCTGTGAAGTGAAAGAGAAATGGGTCAAAAAACTTTTCCCAGAGCTTATTTATGAACAGACATAGCCAGATTAATTGCATTACTGCTTAATGGAACACATTTTTAATTAGTTTTGCAATGGCCTTTCAATTAAATAAACTTTCCGCAGCCAATTTAAATGTCAAAAGAATGGGATTGAAACCAGACATTTTTAACTACAAATTGAAGTCCATAGATCTTTTTTCCTCCACTGTTATTTTAAAAGTAGAATACTGAATTTTCATTTTTGTGAAAGAGTTATAAAGTAGGTCATCTACAAGCTCGTTTTATGAATTGTGGTGCAATTCAAGGGCTTCTATCCATAGAGGAATAGTCACAGTAATACCTACAGATCACTACATATCACCTTTTTCATGTTAGTAAGTCCTTTAGAGCACACAGGAATTCCTACATATATTCTATCACTTTTAAATAGCAATATTGAATGAAACAATGAAAGTGGATACATGTTATGAATTTCTAGCTGTATCTTGAAAAGAAAAATAATTCCCTGCATAAAAATACTTTACCTATTGTTAAGAACAAAATCATTGTGGGCTCTTTCTCTGTTTTCCATGTATTGCTTAAATTGTCCAGGATTTTTAACTATTTAAAATTTCTCACAAGATTATGAAAATAATGCAAAAAAACCCCAAGTTCATGAAGCGGATTCAGCTTCAAGCCTGTAATAAGTGGTAGTGGAGATGCAAGGACAGATTATTCACTTCCATTAGAATAGCTCAGCGGATGGCAGGGAATACATGGTTCAAGTTCCACAGCTAAGATTCTAGGTCTCATTAACTCATTAGAAAATACCTCCAACACTGAGCTACCTTTGTCTGCTTGTCTGCTTCCTCTGTTGAAACAAAGTCACCTATTTGGTCTAATCCTGCCATGGCATCTCCACTGACTTCTCTTGTGAGCTCAAGTGATTTCAGTTCTATTGAGTGTAATAGAGCCATTTGCACGAATACAAGGAGGATTTTGTAATAGTTCCAAGAAATAAGAATGTTAATTTATTATAAAAAGACAGAACAGCTTCTCAGTCTTTTCATATAGCTGTGTAAAAGTAATTTTGAAAAGAGGTTCAGATTACATATTTCTATACACACACACATAAGTTTAATATAATATATTGGGTTTTAGCTGCAATTAATAATTCAGGATTGCTGTAGCTTCATCATTGTAACCATGCTTTTTGGGGGTTTTTTTTACACATTACAAAACCACTGGACTTAATAGTTCAGACTAAGGAATCAGACCTTGTTCTAAGCCAAACAGTCTCAAATATTGGCCCAAGGTTTATTTTGAAAGAAGAGCAAGAACATGGCACTGAATAATGAGCCCAGTGATTATGCTCCCATTTCTTGGCTATTTCTTGCTCTTGGGATCATGTAAACTGTCACAGTTTGCCGAATTGCTAATCCTCAGCAGGATTCTCTTTCTTTCTCTTCCAAGCTTCCCTTGTACTGTTTACACTTAAAAGGTAAAATAAAAATAAAATTCTTTTAGCTCTACAATTCTATTCCTCCTGTGCATGAAGCTATCTTCTTTTGTTTGTTTTTAACCTGACAGCTGGCAAATGTTGTGAATGTTGCCTAGAGCTAACATTGGAAGACAGTTGGCAGTTACCGCTACTAACCCTATATCACACATGATTTTGTGTTGTTATATTTACCCACTCCCCCAAAATTTGTCTCATCGCCATGAAGTTCATATTTTGATATATAACTGCATTTTCTACCTTCAGTCAATCCCTTTTTCAGTGCCTCAGTAAAATTCAGAGAGGTTCCCACATAAGTGGTATCTGTTTCACACACTACACAGGTATTACTATTGAATGAATAAAGTGGATGTTAATTTTTTCCTTTCAAATCTTATTCTATTTCCAGTTTCTTGTAACTGCAGTGGGGAAGTTACTATTTGCACCACTGATTGCATACTTCAAGGAGTAACATGAATTTCAGTCCTATTTATGGATTAAGTACTCAATTAGCTAAGAGGAGCAAAACTGAAAGGAAACAATATATTTTTCTCTTATTGAGAGACTAAAAGCATGAACTTGTTTCATTTATGACAAAATGTAGGACAAATCATGAGAGATTTATTCAAAAAGGAAGGAAAAACCCCACAGACACTGAGCACTCTCAGAACTTTTGCTGACAGATTATACAAAAATGGTCCTTTGATAATGCTATATATTTTTTAAATAAGCAGCAAAAATATGATAAACTCTTACATTTTAGAGGAAGCATAAATATTTGTATAACCAAGGCATTATTTGAATAGTCTAAGGGAAGCTTCTGCTAGCATACATCCCATGGAACCATTAATGACTCAAATTTAAGGTCTGGTACACCTCAGCTTGTTTCTGACACTCTTTCCCCTGCTTTGAAGAAAGGTTCTCACATTTGGTAAGTAAGTTTTCTTTCATTTCTTATTTACCTTCATTCTTACTACCCTGTTTCCAGCTCTGGCTAATATTTACGGTAATTGCCTATCATTTTTAAAGGTGCTTTTAATATGGCAGATTCTTTTTGGGTGTGTGTGTGTGGATATAGACATTTTTACATCATACCCCAGAAAAAATCTGTTTTTAACTTAATAAAAATTAGGCATCCCATATGTGTCATTCTGTAGTCTTTTTCTATGGTCAGAGGACAAAAACATGAAGACAATATATTTTGACCTCTCTAGGCAAATGTTTAAGGGTAGTTTTTTTGTCTCTGTTCAGTGAAGATAAGATCCTATCTTCAAGTAGATTAAATGCCTGAAGTTAAGGGTGGATGGATCCTACTTCATATGCTTCGCTCAATCTAGACAAGGAACATCGTGTGTCTAGCAGATGATACCATTATATATGCTGTATATATGCTGTATGTCTATGTATGGATATCACTACAGATGCAAAATTCAAGATACAAAAAAAGTTACATTTCCTGACATAGGATGCTGCACCCTGCTCCTCTTATGGGCAGCTCCACAGATCTGTCATAGAATGGAGAGGGATGAACACTGAAATATTATCAGTGACCGGTTTTTCTTTACAGATGAAACACACAATTCTTTACAGTGCCAGAGTTGTCCGCATAACCAAATCATAAGATTCAGTAGACTATATTTTCACCTGAACATTCTTACCGAAAAGTTCACTAGTCACTCATATGAAGAAAAGGAAAGAAAACTGCCCTGGCCCAAAAAATCTAATAGAACCAAAAAGAAGGACTGACATTGTCTGCCCTCATTTTCCACAAAAATCTATGGTCAAGGTGGGCAAGAAAGGTGAGGTCATATTATCCCAGTGCCTCACTTGTTGCTTGCTTTCATGTGCAATATTTGAGATGTCCAGACTTAAAGTCTTTACAATAATTCTTCAAGACATTGCAGCTCAATTAACTTAATAATCTACTTTGGCAGAAGAAATTTCTCCGTTATGTATCTGTAGTGAGTGTATACTCTCCCCAGCTGAACTCTGATATGGGAAGGCAACACTCATTAAAAGAGTCATTAATAGTTCACATTAATAGCCCTCTTCCCCAGCTACTGGCTCTGATCTTGGCTTTTTTCTTGTGGATGGCTAGCATTCTAGACAACTCAGCTTCAGGCTGGCTAGCAGAACTCACACATAAGCAAACAAACATGCAGATGGAGGAAAAAACTTAGGAACACATCTCTTACAAAGATCTCGCCATATAATCATGTTGATGAGCAAGCAGCTTATACCTCATCATACCCTTTTGTTCTTCTTTTCATTTCCACATACTTATTTTCCGTAATCCTCATGTTTTTTCCATGATCCCTCAGTTTCCTTAACTTTCTGTAATAATTTTCACTGATTCACTCAATCCCCTGAAAACATACCACAGAAAGTTTCTCAAATTCCCACAAAGCCCCCCAAATATCCCATAAGTTTGCTATCTCCCACAGTCCCCACACTTATCCTGACCCGCCACTTTATTACCAGTTACTCAATTCCAGCTAAAGCTCTTCAAGGTGACCTTTTCGATGTCCCATCGGGTCAGGGACTTCAACACTCTGCTTTTTTTTAGGGTCATTAATATCTACTGCTCCATAGAATTGGCGGATGTTGACATTCATGTTGCATTACTATCAACGAGGTGTCAAAAGGCATATCCCTATAAACCGGTCTCCTCTCTTGCAGGACATCAAATTTGTGGCACAGTGTAGTAGTCGATAATAAAGATGGAGTCGGCGAGACGAAGGGCTAACAGGAGGGAGTTCTCCTCCAGGCTCCCATTTATTACGGGTACAGGGTTTGGTGTTCGGGAAGGGGAGCGGGAGGAGAAAATGCGCTCTCTGAGGCGCCTGCGCGCTGGCTTTTAAGGGGGAAGGGTCAACCAATGAGGAGAGAGGGAGTAGGTGGGGATACACGCAGAGAACCAATGGTTACAGAACAGGGCGGGATACAATTCAAACCTACCAATCATATACATAACGGAATAGAAGGGTCTGGAAGAGAGGGCGGAGTCAGGGTCCTGGGCATGTCTTTCGCAGTCCTGGGGCGGAGTCAATGTGGATAGCGGCAAAGCGTCCGCCCAGGGGGCGGAGGCAGCACAGGGCTGACCCTCCACATCGCAGAATCAACATAACCACAGTACATTTTCACTCCAGTGATATAAACAATTTTTGAGATGAGAAAATCTAACTCACCATCCAAAACTTTTGTTGAGAAGCATAAGCAAGTAGAAAGAGCAGCTGTTTGGGACATGCCCTGTTCACACAGAGCTGTTGTAAGGCGCTCTGTTGCTGGGGGATGTTGGAGCTCCCACAACTTCACCATAGCAACAGACCCTCACTGCCAGACAACTTTTCATTGCCAAATGTAACATATGAAATTAAATCTAACATAGTTCTTGCCACTTTCTAAATCTAAACTCTATCTATGAGAATTCAGCTGCAGTGATGTTCTTTAATAAAGTCCTCCAAATCTCTGGTATTTCTCCATTTCTCAGGATAGGATTTCTTATTGCAGGGAATGAGCTTTTGTCATTTATTAAAATTGCATTTTTTGAAGGTTGATTTGTTTGGGTTTGATTCAATATGATTTATTTGGTAAAAGTTGACATTTTGTGAATGTCATGACCACATCAGAGAATACCACTCATAACTATTGAGTTAGCATTATGCCAAGTAACATTGGTCTTGCAAGGATGGAAATTTGGTTTCTATGGAAAAATGGAACTTCCTGTGTCCACTAAAATTGTGTAAGTAGCTTGTCTGCTGAGAGCTTCTGTGAGCAGGACCTGAAAACTACCTGATCAAATTAGGGTTTGGTGAATGCACCACAGAACATGACTGAGTACCCAAGAGGTTTTCCATTTATAAGCAGACTAAAATATAATAAGGCCTAGTGTTTGTAGCATGTTGCAATGAAAATACTGCTCTCAGAAGCACGAACTGTAAGAGAAACTAACTATATTTAATAAAGATGGATGTTAAAAAGAAAAACATTCCTATAACTTCTGCAGATGTGTATTATGCAGAATATATTTTTGTTTGCAACCTACACTACCTCTTTTATTTACTCAGAAAATATAGTTCTATACAAAAAAGTGCAGAACTTTAAATAGTCATGAAAAAAAAATAGCACCAGAATTCTTCAAGAGAGGTTATTTGATATCGGTAGGTTTTGTACCAATGGCTCCTTTTCACGTGCAGAGTTTGATCTCAGAAGCATTTGAAGGCAATTTCTACTTTCAAAGAGCATTGTAAATGGCTTTGATTTCTGAAACAGGTAGATATATAAACCATTAAATGTGATATAAACTCTTCTTTATTTTAAAAAAACCCAATTTTTATGTGAGGGGGAAAAAAGTTTCATCTTCACATCCCTCTGATTAGAGCTGAAATTTTCATTTAGATTCTAGATAATGAAGTCTCTAAGCTATGAAACCACAAATGCAAACTTTGAGGTGATTAAAGCCTCAGGCCTATTACTGCAGAAAATTACCTTATTTAGGAAACAAAAAGAATTTTATGTTAAAAGACTTGGAAAAAGAATAGGCAAAAGAGCTATTGGAAACAAGTTTACAAGTATTGTTCTCATTACATAGTCTAAATAGTAATGGGTGCATTTGATTTAATTACATTTAATTAAATTGCATTTAATTACATTTAATTGCAGTTAATTAGCATAGTAGTTTTCTGTGTATTCCTGTATAGATCTAGTCTGATGCTTAGAGCCAGACCCGCAAACCAACCAAAATTCACAAATCCTTATCTAGTCCAATTTTAGAGTAGTCTTCTAGAGCATTTTTGTGAAAAAGCTCAGTGTGAATGTTGGGTAGAAGCTTCAGTGTTTGTTGTGAAGTTCCTTAACTCACAAAAATACCTGCTTTTCTTAAGGCTTGGAACTCTTGCAATTTTTGAGATACTGATATCTCTCACTTCTTTTGCAACTCAGCCTGGACAGAACTCCTCAAGTAAATGATATAAAGGTCCAATGATCCTTACAAGCCCTGCCTTAGCACACCCAACACATGCTAATAAAAACAAGTCCTGCACAGAACAGAGAAGCTACAGGTGTTTCTATCAAAAACTACAGGAGAAGTGTACTTTATGCCTTTCTTAATGAAAACTGAAGGTAGACAGACATAATTTTGAAGATTTTAATTCTACACACTCATCAAGTAGAAATACTTAAAAAATTACTTTTGTAAAGTCATACAGGGATAATCAGTGAAAGCCAGAATTAGGTCTTTGTGAGCAAATAGAGATTTCTCACTTTTTTATTTCAAGAAAAAAAATTTACTAATCAGTAGTGATTAGCTATCTCTATTGTCCATGCAAGAATATAGGACTTTGGCTGAAATTTTTCCCTTTCCCCTTTTCATCTCACAATCAAAAAATACCAGGCAAGGAATTCAATATTATACTGGGAAGTTTCCAGTTAATCTAGTACTTAGGTGTGTCTGACAGGTTACTGTTTCAAGTATTTACACAAAAAATAGAGCTGTCAATATATGCATATTAGATCAAATTAATATGAAGATGTTTCTACTACTATACAAAAGCAATGGGATTTTTTTTCCCAAAGCTTCCTTACCACATACTACATACACATTTTAACATTTGAATGATATTCAAGCATAGGGAATAAATACGAGCATCATAACATCAAGACATCAAGACATAAAAATTGTGAAACCAAGAACAACAAAGAGATAATGCATAAGAATCAAATGACAGCAAAGCAGTTGCATAAATTAACTATGGAAATTTTTTTAAAAAATGAAACTATTTAGATTTACAATCTCCGTTACTTTAAAAATTAAAAATTAAACCATTTAAAATTTAACTTTCTTTTTATCTGTGGATGTAGCAGTGACTGCATGATACTAAACAAAGACAGCTTGAAAAAAGCCGTTTCTTGAGAAAGTGTGATGAAACCTGTGTCATGCATTATTTTGATTTGGTAGGAAATCACCTTGTAATCAGTTACATTACATTAGGTGAACATGACTCAAACAAGTGGCAGGAAATTTTTACTCAACAACATAGACAACACTGGAATAGAGTTCTGAATGTACACTATTTTTTAACATTTAGAATAAATTCCTTTATACACTTCAACAGCCTTTTTTAGACCACTTTTATTTTAAAGAGTTTGAAAACAGCAATAGCATTTAGATGGACTTCTCTTTTAGAATCTCTTCAAAATCCAAATTAATTTTATGCTGTAGCAAATATTCCATATTTTTTACATTATAAGGAAGCATAGCCGCTAACAAAACTATGTTGGAGTGTAGAACCCCATACATAAGCAGCTTTCTTATTGGAGTGTTTTATTCAGTACAATATCCTGCAAAGGTTTTTCATATCACAAAGATATCCATTATTAATTAGCTTATAGCAATTTTCTTTGACAGCAGAATATGTCATGGAGGAAGTTGATTTTAAATTAAATTATGTTTTCTCTAACAACTTTTAGTATAGCCTAAAAAACTTCCCAATTTCATAGGAAGTGAATGTGCAAGAAAACAGGAATGAAAATTAATCAGAATTAATTTTGTCTCTTTTTATATGCTGCATGCAGAGAGCTTCTGAAATGTTCATGAACAATCTGAACCCTACTGCTAGAGAGTGCACAAAGACAACCATGAAACTGTCTTATCCAAAAATATCACAACTTGTTCATATCAGCTGAGCATGAACCTATAACTTTCCAGTTGACATTTCTACATTTCTAACTTTTCTCCTTACTAGTCTGATTTTTATTTTTTTTTTTAGGATAACTTCTAAAGATAGCATCATAGTTTTAAACCAGTCTCTATATTACAAGACAGTTTACTCAGAAGTCTGTATCAGTTTTAATTCACTTATTTACTGCTCTTCCTTTGGAGGTTTACCAAAAGATCTACAAATGTGGATATGTTTATACTGCGATTGTTGCCTTTTATCACTTTAAAAGGGAAACACACAATTTTTAGCCAATTAATTAGAACTGCAAGAATGCCCTGGGTATAGAATTTCAGCCATCTGAATACAGCTGGTATAACAAAGCTGTGAGATGTTAATTCAACTTCCTTGAGAAAATCATTGTGAAAGCGTGAAAAATTATATGAGCTAAAAGAATTAGAAATCATAAATGTAAAAGCACAGGAGAGGATTAATCATAAAATAGTAATCGTTAGGGTTTCAGAGACACAGGAGGAATGATACTAGCTGAAAGCCATAAAGCTTTCGGGAAACAAACAAATAACTGGAAGATGGTAACTTGAAAACACTAAATATCAGCCTTCTTCAAGAAATATTTGAGCATTCCTCATCGATGTTGACTACCCAACCAGCAGAAACTCACTCATTTTGGGCTGGGGAGCATGTTAGAGCATGTTAATGTGTAGCCCAGTTGCTTGTTAGTGACTTAATGTGTACCATATACAACAGAAAATAAATAATTGCACTGCTCACTGCAGAACTGCGCAGATATTGCCTGAAGTTTCTTTGTGTGCCATAAAACTTACCCAGTGGGAGTGATCCAGAGGAGATTTGTAAAATTTCTGTTGAAACTGTGCTGAAAGAGTATGACTTCTCAAACAGGAGAGCACCATCACCTTTGCTTCCTAGCAGTCATATTTTGACAAAAGACTAAAGAATGTGGACATCACTAAAGCAAATTCTGACATTTAGGGCTTACCCAATCAGAGCAAGTGTCACTCTTTCTTTCAAGCAAGCCAACTGATAGAAAGGAGCATGTACTAAATATTCAGACAAGTACTAATCCCACAGAGTTTATGGAAAAAAATTACACCCCAAAAACCTTTGGAAAAGGCAAAGTAAACAAACCATTGACTTATCCACTAGGCCTGATATGTTATATAATATTAAAAAAAATTAAAATCAAGCTATATCTATATTTCTTATATATGTTTACTGTTTTACTTTGCAAAAATGTTAATTTTTGCTTAAGTGACCCCTTCAAATTCTCCTTTAAATAATCTCACAAACAGAGAGCTGAATAGTATTCCACTCTTCAGATATAAGTCCCACTATAAGAAAACCCACTGCCAGAGGAGACTGAGACAGATTCTGATCCACACTACATTTCATCTCTGTTATGTCAGCTTTAGTGTCAGAATGTAGACTCTACCTAACTCAGATTCTTCTGATTTGAGAGAAATAAGCTTTAAAGGAATTTTGGTTGCCCAGCTAGCTCTGCCACAAGTATTTAAGACACATTTATCAACACAACAGGGTATTCATGTTCCAACTGTTCTGATCATGGAAATGTCACTTGGGAGCTGTTGAAAGGTCTGAAGAAGCCTTTCTTTCAACACAAGTTACAAAAACCCAAAGTTTCGCCAGCTTCATGAGAACTGGATGAGCACTATATGCAGCATAAAGACTCTCTTTCCTGTTTCGCTTTGAATCCTGAAATAATTAATGCAGCCAAGTGAGGGCTGATAATCTAAGTGCATATGTACTCTTGAGACAGAAAAGACAGTTGAGCAGCAGGCAACCTCCTGGTATGAATTTAGCAAGTAAAATAGGTCTGGGTGAATGTTTCCTACCAAGCTCTCTTGAAACAAAACCAGACTTTCAGTAAAATGATCCCTATCACCAATATCCTCCATATAAAATTAAACAGCTTTCTCAGAAAAACAGGAAAAATTTCAAGGGTACCAGGGGCACGGGATGAAGGGGAAGAGGTGTGAATGCAGGAAAGTAATTTTTTTTTTTTTTTAAATTTAACAATATTAATTTGATGGAAATGTTTTGACATCCATGCCCTCTAAACATTTAGGATTTCTCTTTCTTTTTTTTTTTTTAAAAATGAAATAATTCAGAAAATGTTGCATCATATATAAAGATTAATTAAATCTTTCCTGTCTCCTGTTGCCTCTTGCCTTAGAACTTCTAGTTTTCAAGTTGTTCTTTACAACATCAAAGGACTGAGTAGAAATAATGACGTGCTACTTGGTGGTTCTTAGCACTCGGTATCAGCTGCAAGTAGCAATATCTGCATTGTTAAACTGACAATATATTAATAATTAAAAATAAATAAAATCTCAGATATACTAATGTTCAGAAGAAGTACATTCCCAAGAAGTCAAACTGAATTTATTGCAAGGTTGAAAAAAGAAAGAATGAAGAATTAGTAAATAAGATACTTATGGATGAGAAGCCACTTAAGCAATTAAGCTTTTTAAATCCAGGGCAAATATGTGAAAAGATGGTATTCAAGTCACATTTTTTTCAGTCCCCACGTTCACATTTTAAAGACTGAAATATCAACTCTAACATATCTGCTGTAGACACCTAACTCTGCCCACAGTAAGAGCTGTTAGATATATCAGCCACTACACCAAACAAGTGCAATTGGGCAACCTTATCAATATCAATATCAATATTGTCAATAACATTAATCAGAAATTATAAACATGTGAGCATCTTGTGGTTATCAGAACAAAATAGTGGTCAGTGCCATAGAGCTGTCTTTCCTGTGAGACCCAGCTATCATTGGAAAAGAGAGAACAAATCACAGGGCGATAGTGAATTGCCCTCACATTCAAAACAAGCCATTCAGCAAGCTTTTCATAAGTCAAATTTTCACTGAGTCAACTGGAAGTATTGCCTGTGTAAAGGTTCTTGGAACAAGTCTCCAATACATATTGTTGTGCATATGGAGAAACAAAATAGCACATTTCAAGTAACATTTCTTTTAAGCTGTGATATTTAAGAATTGTCCAATTTGCAGCTGCAGAATTAAAGCATATGACTGGGTTTTCCCAGGGATTGTTCAGAGCTTTAATTCGTTCCCTTTATGAAATGTTTTTTCTTTAATTATGTTCACTGTCAAAAATACTTTATTTCTCTTCTTGATTAGCTAATTACTTCTTTCCATTGCCTAGTTACTATTTTGGAATGTTCTGTTATCTGTTTGTTTGCATATGCTTAATTTTTAGTTTTCAGTAATCATTCTGACATTTAGTTCTTTATCTTCCCCTTCCTTGCATGGAATTGTTTGGAACATTTTCAGTCAGCTTATCAAAGTGTTTGCTTACAGAGATTTACTCTTTGTGTCTGCTTTTCTGTGTTGCCTTAATAATTCATGCTAAAAATGTTATTTAAGGAGCCTTGCAATTCTTCATTCTGAGCTTCTGAAGTACTTCATAATAACTTTGTGTATCAAAGCTGCAAAGCACAGTCAGTTTAACCACAGTCTGCTCATTGTTCTTGAGGTTCTGAAGAGCTGGGTACTACACTTTCATTTGCAAAAATGTTTTCATTCACTGAATACTCAGTTCTTTGCTGTTTGATATAACTTTTTCACTGTTAAACTTTGGCAACACAGCTTTGTCTTGTGTAAGAGCTTCCTAACACGCTTTACACAAAGAGTAGAACAGAATCACAGGAGCACAAAATTATACAAAACAGAAAACAGAAAACTAGGAGGACTTTATTTAAAGTCCTTCACTTTCAAAGCTGATGTGAGAGTGAGAAATAGCAGACAAAGGTAAATAGTGGGAAAAAAAAATTGCTAATTAAAGTGGAAAGTGAAGTATACAGGAATGTGTGGAGTAACAGTACTACAGAGAATAAAGCCTTAATTCCAGAAGAATAAAGATTTTTTAAAACAAAACCAAAAATAGCAAAATAATTTAGTACTAAATTTATAAATATTCAATACATAAATGAAGGAACTTCATGAAATGTGCATTGCATTTGATGTTGAAAAAGCTGTGAAGTGTGTGGGATTGACTTAATCATGATTTTTGATGATTCAAGATGACAGATACAGAAGTTGAGTCATAAAAGCTAAAATTCTGAAACTTACCTGAAAGGATGTTGCCATGGTGGAAAATAGAGTGTAAACGAGCATTTGAAACATAAATACACAAATTTGAGGCCAAGATCAGCAGTCTACTCCTCATCAGCATGCCGCATGAACATTTTCCAATAGAATACAAAATCCTTTCAAGAAATTATTTCATTCATGTACTTTTCAGTGTGAATGATGAGGAAGAACAAAAAGATTTATTATGAATGGGCCAACTGTGGATCACCAGTAGATGATACCTATAAAAATAAGATTAAGGATGAGAATTCTACCAACCTTCTTAAATAAGATATAATTCAAGTGCTAGATAACCTTTCAGAAGATAAAAAATGAAGGTATTTGGTTCTGTCTTTTTTGGGGACCAGAAATATCAGCTTTTAAATTTAGTTGAAGTGAAATGCATTAAACTTAAATTTTTGATTGTTTTGATAGTTTATTTTATCCTTCCAATGAGCATTTTATCATAAAGAATGGAATCAGTGATCATTATTTGTACCTTGGAGCTTTAGATAGCCCTTTAAACATCACAAGTCTCTGAGTTCAGAGTTAACTAAGAATACAGAAACTTGTAACAGGGGAAAAAAAAAATTTCTAATATATACTTTTCTGTTGTGTAGTGACTTCAGTCTATTTCTGACAGATTGATAGCAAAGGGATAAAAGTATATATTACTGACACCACATCATCATTCTTAAGTCAGAACACTGAAGATACTATGAAAGGTTTCTCAGATAAGGATGAAATTATGAATCCAGCTGTTTTTTCACATAATTAGTTGATCAGTACTGAATTAATTTCAAAGCAGGAGAAACTCCACATCAACTGTGACCTTTACTGTGATTCTTTCCTTAGCATAAGCCAAGGAATTTGGCTTGAGCCTGCTCAATGATGATTTGATGCCACTTACTGAGCTATGTTGGATCTGAGTGTAAGAAGTTACTTGTGAAGAAGGAGAAAATCCTCAATTATGAATATATATGATAAAATTACATGTAGTAATACTATGACTATAAATGTAAATATGCTTTTCTTTGCCCAGGAATGATGATGTAACTCATGTCATGATGATTTGTGAGTAGTAAAAATGTTATAGTTAAAAACAATATTCAGGCTTAGGATGACATCTAAGGTTGGACCAGATGATCCTTGAGGCCCCTTCCAGCCTGACATTCTGTTGTTCTATGGTACATAATCATAGCATAAAAGAAAGAATAAAATATGGTCATACTTGTAACAGTGAATAGAATAAGATGAGGAAATAACACTGTAAAAGACAAGTCACAGTTACTGTAACAGACTGAATTTCTTTGGAAACTAATAAGTGGGAAACTGTTCAACTCTGGAAATCCGTGCAAAGTGGAAAATTAGCCTAAAGATGCCATGGTCAAGAGAGATTATGGACAGAATGAGGAAAAGAAAATACTTTTACCACTATGGCATGACGATTATGGTCAAGTGGATGAAATGAGTGAAAGGCTTAAGGGAGATAAGTGTAAAGAAGAACCTGAAAGATGTTTTTCTTGTATACATTTTTTAAAGAAATATTTTTAAAGCAACTAAATTTAGAGATAATATTCTCATAGCTGTGAGAATATTGTAACAGAGTACTTTTGGCTACTGTGTATTTGAAAACCAGTTATGACAGTTGCTAAATCACATCTACCTATCAGAAATAATATTCATTTACATTGCTGTTTGTAGTAGTGAGTGTAATAGCCATCTAACTTTACCAAATTGACTGAGTTCCCCTTGCCTGTGAGAATGACCATGAAATTCAGAGGGTGGAATAAAGCACTATTTTCAGATACAAGTTTTGTCAATTTGATGAAGTCTTTGAATGCTAATATATTCTCCTTTTTTTTTTTTTTTTGTGGGAAGTTGGAATATGCTGTTATTTTGACCCATTCCAACCTGCACATTAAAAACTGGCAGCCATTTCAATTTTTCCCATGTACTGATTCTCAATCCTATGAGGAACAGACATCATGTACTAAAAAATGAGATTTCATTGTGTTCTGTCTTTACGTGAAACATTCTGTTCTTTCCCATTTTTCTGCATTTAACATTCAGATATAAATTATTTATTTCCTGCTATAATTTTATTTTCATTGTTCATTCTTTTTCATCCCCCACAGTAGTATATTACAATAAGAGAATATTAAAATACAAGAAATTCCCAGTGACATTAATAACTCATGAAAGGGCAAGTCCACAGGCAGAATAATAGTGGCTAATATCTTTTAAGGCATAGTAGAATTCTTCAATTTAATTGGTTAAAATATTACTGTCAAGACTTTGATTGTATTAGCATAGATGCTGCAAGATACCAAGGACACGTAATTGCTATTAAGAAATTTAGATAAGCAAGATTTTTTTGTTATGAGTAAAAAATATGCTCTGTACATTTTAGTGCACCAAGTGACATCTGCATCCATATTCCCTTTTACATTAAAATATCTGGATGAGCGATTAACCTTACAGTCAATGAAAAAACCATGGAAGCAGATGGAAAGCAAAGAGCAGGGATATCCAAACAAGAGAGAAGGTCCAACAGTACCTGCAGGGAGTCTGCCAAGAAGATCAAAGAAGGTTCTTCAATGGTGCACAGATCTCATGGAATGAGAGACAACAGACATAAACTGAAACAGAAAATGCTCAAAATGGATAGAAGAAAGAACTTTTTCACTGTGAGGGCAGGCAAGCAATAGACTATCCAACAAGTCTGTGTGGTCTTTGTTCTTGAAGGTATTCCAGGCTTACTGGATAAAGTCTGAACAGCCCGAGAGCTGACCTCAGAACCAACATTACTTCAGTCAGAAAGTCAGAATAGAGATCTCCTGAGGTCCCTTCTGTCCTGAATTATTCAGTGATTCCATGATTCTACAAAGAGGTTGTTGTCTAAACAGCTATGACGTTCAAAAAATCAGGATCTGAAGCCACCATCTTTATTACAATCCAATGTTTAGTGAAATCCTGAAGCTGTACATATGGCCATTGAGAAGAATAAATGACTGTCTGTCACAAAATCAGGATAGGTGTTTCAAGATAGGTGTTTCAAGTGGCCAGAATATAAGTCCTTCTGTCAAACACAGTTATCACTTATTTACACATCCATGAGATCATGATATAGAATAATTACCTAAGAAGAAAAATGGGAAAACATTTTGGGAAAATGAGAAAACAACGGTGGCCTTACCATCACTACCTTCCCCAGCTAAGAGTAGCATGATCCCCTCAAAACAGCATGACAAAGGGATCTCTTCATATATGCATGAATTACCTTTGCTCTCCTAGAAACTGCTTATGGACTGGTGTGTTGATAAGTACAGATTTACATAGCATTCTTATAGCGCATCTTGCTGACATTTTCTGCTATATCAAAACATTCTCAGGAGATAGCAAGAGAGGAATATAGTGCAAGTGTAATTCTTCTTTGCCCCACTATGTAACATGTTATTGTTAGATGAGGCACCCTGTCACACACTGTGTTTGTGAAATCATTTTTCCTGAAAAGCTCACATCTCCACAAAGACAGTGGATTAGAACTGACCTTAACTTATTCAGCCTTCACACTAGATCTTTTTCTGGGAGAATTTAACATTAGCTAAATGTGGAATAAAATTATGGTATCTGGACTACAGAGATTTGAAGTTATTCTAAGACTGTACATCAATTTTCCATATTGCTTTGCTAATCCTTATCTTGATTTTTTGCAGATTTATGCCAAACAAGGGTTTAGAATAGTCCTTTTCAGATACAAGTTACAGTGCTGTTTATCAAAGACATTCTCTCCCTATCTTTTTCTTAAAAAGTGCAAGTTAATCTGAATCACTGTCATCATGTCAAATCTAAAATCTAAAGTGGGTATTGAGAAATTCAAGCACATTTCAGTGCTGATTAAACAACTACATAGTCACATAACAAGGTGAGAAAAATTGTTTTATTATAGCAAAGTTATCTCTAATTTAGCCTGGCTAGTTAAAATCCTGTACAGGTCAAAGAAATGCGGAAATGTGTGAAGCAACCCTTTTCTAGTGTATTTTCCTTTTAAAAAGTTATGGATAGAGTTCAAGAAAGGGGCCACCACGGGTGCAACACTAAAACTCAAAAGAATTTCCCAAGAGAATCATTAAAGATATTTCTTTATTTGCCCTAGGATAAAATTTATGTAATATCAGCAGTACTTTTGGGTGTTCTGTAAAAGGTTTCTTTAATAAAGTTCTGAAATAACTCTCTGGTAGAATGTTTTAGGACAGTAAATATGAATATAAATATAAATATAAAACATAAATATCTACAATTTGTTTCCATTTAAATCAGATCTTCAGTAACTCTATAGCAGAGCTGAAGACCAGATCCAATCTACCTTTTAAACATTCTCATGAACACATAATGAAAGCCGTACTCCCCCCACTTTAGATAAGAGGAATATTTTTAAGGAGTATTAAACTTTCAAGGTTTTATAATCACACAGTAACCTTGAAATGTTTTTCCCTCTAGGGTGCCTGACTGAAATATAGATTTCCCGGAAAGTCATGCGTGAGTTAATTAATATATTAACATGCAACAGTTTTAAAAGTGGGTACACAGAGTTCTGAGACAACCAGGGGCAGGGGGAGGAGGGTGGGGGAGGGGAGAAGGGACAGAGTACTTGAATTTCTGTAGGGTTTTGCTGCAGCATTTAACTCTCTATCAAAACAGAAAATATAGACTCACAACAAGAAGGAACAAATCCATTTTTCTACTAACTAATCCAGTGTTGTTCCATGCTTTGTGATCAGTAGCAGACTGAAAAGCACTCCCTGTATAATCATTTGCACATTTTTCATGCTATTCACTCCACAGGACCAAGCCCTCTTTCAGCAGACTGTATAAACTGTGTGCAATTAAGTGGCTGCTGCTCAGATTTCACATTGTCCTTTTATTAAGTACACAGGTTCACATTCAATACAGAAAAAATATACTCTTCTGAAGTCACAGACTCTCTTATGTTATCCATTCTGTGATTCTGTGATATTGTTTTCCACTACTGCATTTGAGAATTTCACAATAATAACAAGTGTGTGATGTGCTTTTTTATTATTTTCATATTCTGTTACAGAATGAATCTGCTCTATATCATCATCTACATTCAGATCACAGTTTTCATTTATTTCAGTTTTATATTTTGAATACTGAATATTTATGTTAGATATAGACAGAAGCTTTAGGTATATTATAAGGCACTGCCTCTTTCTTTTCCTTACTCTGGATTCAGTCGCTGAACAATTCTGCTTGCCTCTGCCTGCCTGCATCATATAACTGTGAGAGAACAGGGAAGGAGTACCTGTGTGTGCATGCATGTGTGTGTGTGTGTGTGTGTTGTGTGTGCTGAGAAGAATGGGGGAAAGGAGAAGTCTGGCTTGAGAGTCCTGCCCAGAATTTCATAGGAAATTCATGTCCTGTTCCCAAGGATACTAGAATAGAATCACAGAATCACCAAATCACAGAATCATACAGGTTGGAAAAGGCCTTTAAGATCACCGAGTACAACCGTCGTCCCAGCACTGGCAAGTCCACCACTATGGACTATGTCCCTAAGTGCCACATCTACATATCTTTTTTTGACACCTCAAGGAATGGTGACTCAATCACTTCCCTGACAAACCTTTCATCTTGGTTTAAGACAATTATACAAGGTGGAGACTCCAAAATTCATTATCTTCCCATTTAGTTTTTAACCACTCCTCTTTCACCAATAAGGAGACAAATGCAAGAAGATATAAATGAAGAAACAGTGGTTTAATAAAAAAAAAAGTGGCAACCACCAAGGTTGTTGGATAAAAAAAGAAAAATATCATCACTGTAGTTGTGTTCTGTATCATGAAATATATGCAAGGGAGCTAAATAAGGATCCAATAATGCTGACATGTCATGAAATATTATGGGCATTTAATATGTGAACATTTAATATGTTAATATGTGAATATTAACACAGATTATTTGTGTGTGATTTTCTAACCTTTTAAAAAACAAACTGTAAAAGGCAGTAATTTAGATGCATGGCACACAGTGCAGCAATGCTAAGGAATGCATACATTTTATAAAAGACTGATGTCTTTGGCCCCATAAAACATACCTGTGGCATTTGAGTTTATCTGCTAATTGATATCACTAGTGAGTTTTCTTTCTCTACATAGATAAGTTAGAGTAGACACATATATCAACACACAGACTGTAGAGGAACACCAAACCTCACTAGACCAGAGCTGAATTTTGTGTCCTGGAGAACATGCTATTTTGCTTCTCTTTCATCTAACCCTGAAATAATCCTTTTTCTCATGCCTATCTTTCTTTCAGGCCTAGCTTTCTTAATAAAGTTTCATATTAGCTCTAAAAGCCTTTTTGTCACTTCAAGTTTTGGCACGTTATCTCCAGCTCCCACTGAATCATGCGCTACGTGTCTCTGAGGCCTCTGGTTCCATGTATTTATTTTCTCCATATACCAAAGGCTTGATTTTGTTACTTCTGCATCACAATCTTAGTGATGACAGGCTACAGGGAATGTTAAAACTGCAGATTCAAAGTTTTAATTTTCCTATCTTCTACCCTGTAGATCAAAGTAACAAAAATAATGATTTTGAGAAAACTCCTATCCAACTACTGCATTTGTCATATGGATTATGTAACATGCAAAAAAAAGTTCTTCTATTTTCCTCTGAAAATTAGTTTCTACTGAAGAAATGCTACCTGTAGTTTTCTTGAACAGAATGTAGTTATATAAATCAGCTAGATTATTCAGATTAAAAGAGGATTACTGAGAAGATTCAAGTATTTTTTCCAGAGTATGTGGAATATTTTACCCTTTTTGACAACAGATTATTTTTTTAACTTTAATCTGATTCACAGGTATAAACCTTATTTTTCTGAAATTTGAAGGGATGTAGCATCTATGAATAATATGAAAATATTTGAGTTTTCCAGGACTGAATATTTGAACAGAGGAAAAGTGAAATAAAAAAGTTAGACACTGTCAAAGACATCTTGGAATGGGGCCTAGATGGCATAACCTAAGCACGTCGTACAGTTAATAATGAGAAAAGTATCTCTACACAGATTCATTATAATGTCACGATTTTGACTGAAAACCTAAAGGGCAAATTAAAAAGCTGCATTCTTTTTGGTTACAGGGGGATTTACATGCATTATCCAATGTATCTCATGCCAATGGAAGCAATGGAACAAGTTAATACTCCTCATGTTTTTTTCTGATTCCTTCTTCAGCCCACCCACCTGCTCCTTGCATTCTCCAGTTCTGCTGAACTCTCTGAAACTACTCTGATCCAAGGGGACATTTCCAGGCAAATGGCGTTTCTGCAAATTTTTCGCCAAAGGGACTCCTTGGGAATTCCCGCACCCTGATTTTGCCTTTCCATATCTGCTGTATTGGGGGTGGCTGTCAGCAGGCTTAAAATTGGGAGTGATTCTGGCACAAAAGCAACCAGGACCACCAGGATTGGTAAGCCACAGTTGTGTCTGTTAGTGCAGCATTAAACTATTCTGATGTTAAACATGGGTCATTCAGTGCCAATTCATATCCAGCTGAAGTCAGCAGGAGTCTTGCATGGACTTCAGTGATCTTCATGTAAAGCCCGGAGAAGGCAAGACCCTTTTTCCTTGTGTGAGCAAGATAACAAAAATGGAAACAGTAATGATTGATTATGTAGGTCATTGTCAGTTCTGTGAGCTGTGTGTTATGTATAATGTATTAGGCTAACCCTAAGGAAAAGTAGTTTGTGATGGGGAGTAGAGATGACTAAATTCTAGGTCCTTGAGTACTTGTTTTGTTCATCTTGATGTGAATAGTTCTTGTGTTTCACTGGGTCTTGGTAGGACAGAGATAAATTTAGAAGTAAATTTTGCCTTAGATCTTCACTCACAGTGTCTATTGACTTAAATGAGAACTGATTTGACTTAGCTAGGGCAGAATTTTGTATGCACACTTTTGAATTTTAGTAGAATATATATCTATGTCCTAGGGTACTATGTTTGCTTTTCTGATGTTGTTTTTACTTGCCATTTGTTAGTTTTAATGCTTTTTTTAAAAAAATGCACTCCCAGAAGCAAAATAAGTTTTAAAATGCCTATTTTCACTGTTTTTTATTTTTATATTAAGTCCTGCATACTCTATAGCGCATGATTAGGTAAGGAAGGCTTTGTTACTAGAACTTGTGGCTGTTGGTTTTATTAAGAATAAGGCCCATAAGAATAACTTGGAAGTACACCTAAAATCAGAGCATTAGGCATAAGTCACAGAGAAATATATCTCTGTTATATTCCTGAAAGATACAATACTCAAAATAAACTCAACTGAGGAGAAACTGAAAAAAGCCTGGAGTTACTGCAGAGTTTAATTATCCACTTTTTTTTTTTTTTCTTATGGTTGCTGGGTTGTTGGATTTTTTTTTTTTTTAGATTTGTTACTGGCAGTGGGAAGAAGTAAAGCACAGATTGAGGAAATATTTTCCAAGCATTTAGGAAAACCTATGGCCTCTCCATAGATGTTTGATCTATTTGTTGTAGTAAAATGAGCTGTTCCTTTGGCAAGAGGAGGTACACTAGGTGGTTCATACCAGACTATTTATTTACAAGCTGCAACAGCTGCAACTCCATTTTTTTCCCTGAAAGATAGAGGGAATGCAGCCAAGTGTAACATAAATATGTAAGGCCGATGTGTTTGTGTCAGATACCATCCTCAAAGACATTCCACTTGGAAAGAGTGACTTGGAATCTCCAGATACTATTTCCTACCAAAAAAACCCCAAACAATAAAACCCAAGAAAACCCATGCATTTAAAGAGTAGAAGGTCTGATTATGCTATACTATCTTTTGAAAGACATAAGAAAAAATCTTTTGAAATCTTATTCCCTTATCAAAGAATGCAGACTTTCTGTTTTGCATTGCACCAGTTAGTCAGTCAATAGCATATTTTTACTGTGAGGCAAATTGTATATAATTGTGATTAATGAATATTTGTTTCATTTTGCTGGTACTTGACTATCAAATATGTGTTTCCCCATGAATAGGCTGAATATTGGATTCCAAATGTATCACTAGGAATTTTTGCATGTTAAGCTGTCTTGGCCAGTCATGTTGGGATAAAACATGGCAAATTTTATATCTCTCACAAGAGATATGCAAAAGTAGCACAGTTTCTTTATAACACTTTAGTTAATCCCATCTTAGAGCTAGAAATGGGAAATTGCTTTGGTTCAATTTGGTGCCCCACTCCTCAAATTAAGATTTTTCAAGATAAAGGATTTGGCAAGATTATCACCCATTAAGCAACTGCCAACATAACCAGAGCCATGAAATGTTCTTTCTGAAAAAAGTAATAAGATGGGCTCAGCTGTGCAGCCTCAGATTTCCCCCTTGACTTTTCCCTTGGCCAGCAGAATTCTGCAATAGCAGTGTTTCCAGCATTTCTTCTTCCCCGTAATGAGTAGCCAATTAAGGAATCATCCCTGAAGTAAAATTTAAACAATGTTAATCAATGGGTGGATGAGAGTTATGGAAGTAAATGTGATAAGTGATTAATTTAATTTTTAAAAATATTTTTAATTGCCCAGTTAAGGGAAAGAAGGTGACAGTAAGATTGTGAGCCTTTCAATATCCTATCTCTTTAGTTGTATAAATAAAAAAGCACATGTGTGATGCAAATATTCATGTTAATAAATGAAAAATTGTTTTATAGAAATATTTCATAAAATTCTTTCAAATTGTGACTATCTGAGAGACTATTCCTCTTGCAACTTTATCAAATATTCATGTAATTCCATGTAATTACAGTAAAAAACATAATTAAAATTTGAAACAAATATTTGAAGAAAACATCTGGCAGCATTTTTGCAGCTCAAGTTATGTGTGATGATAATTGAATACAGCAAGAGAGAGCTGATAAATGCAATATCCACAAGAGAGAGGGAAAGATGCATAAGAAGAAAGACAAAAGAAAATATGCCTGACTTCTATATCTTTCTTGAAAGTGCTGCTTGTAAATTTCACATAAGCAAGCAAAAAAAAATCATAATCAAGAGGTTCTGTTAATATTTATTAATATGTAATGTAAATTGAGTGTGGATGTAGCCATTTAAGTGTAGTAAATGTTTTCCATTCTTTCCACTTCATCATTTGGAGCCTATGCCATTCAGAATTAATTTTATATCAACCTGTAATTCTCTATACATACCTATGTAACTAAAGAATTGGTAATATTCACGCTATAGCACCAGAAAAAAAAGCAAATACTTCCCACAAAACAAAACAAAACAAAACAAAACAAAACAAAACAAAACAAAAAAAAACTCCAACAAAAACAAAACAAAAAAACCAAAAAACCAAACCAAACCAAACCAAATGAAAACAAAAAAACAAACACAAAAAAAACCCCAAACAAAACCAAACCAAACCAAACCAAACCAAACCAACACACACCAAACCAAACCAAACCAAACCAA
>VZRL01000412.1:742907-805074 GCA_013397895.1 Origma solitaria | reverse complement strand
CCAAATGAAAACAAAAAAACAAACACAAAAAAAACCCCAAACCAAACCAAACCAAACCAAACCAAACCAAACCAAACCAAACCAAACCAAACCAGAACAAAAAGAGCCCCAAACCCCCCAAAAATAAAAACCAGCCCCCCCCAAAAAACCCAAAAAATCCCCACACAAACAAAAAACCCAAAAACCAAAAAAACCCCCAACCCCCAAAGATAGGTATTATCACATCATTAAAAGATATAATATTATAGCCCAATTTAGATGCCATATTTCATGTTTTTCTCACAGGTCTGGAGGTGTGGAGAGATTTAATTTGTGCAACTACTGTAATATCGGTTAAAAAAAAAGAAAAAAAATATTTTCATAGATTTTGAAATTCAGAAAATCATAAATATGACTACAAACCATGGTGGGAGTCTGCTGTTACAGACAGGTTCTTCGTGTCAACATCTCCCCATGGACCTGGGCGATGGACCCGATCCCTCCCCATGGCTCTTTGTGTCAGCATTTTCCCATGGACTTGATCCCTCCCATGGCACTGCTGGAGCAGGGAGTTTGGGGAGGCTCACTACCCAAAACTGTTCTGTCTGCCATGAAACACAGAGGGCCGATTCTGAGGCAGAAGCTGAAAGTGAAAGAGGACATGGGGGGCAGACAGGGACTGACTGTGAGAGCCAACCCACGAGACATTTGGGGAGGTACTCTGACCACTGATACCCAGCAATGGCCTGTACCAGCCACTCTTGGCTCCTACCCAGCACACAAGTCCACACCAGGTACAACACATGCTCCTGCAATGTTCCTTTCCTCTCTAAAGCTACAAAGGTCCCTTCCAGCATCATCATCCCTGCCTGTCATCCAAGCTGCCATCCAGAGCGGGTCTTCTTGGGGAATCTCTGAAGGACGCATCCCCAGGCCGCAAAAAGGTGCTTGGCACCTGGCATGCATCCTCTCCTCGCCAGCACACATTCTGTATCAATGAGTAGACATCAACCCAGATATTTATGGAAAAAGAAGGCAGAAGGATGGTCTTCTCACCCACAAGTAGGGTGCTCAATCTAGCTGGGCAAGGGGGCCATGGACCAGAGGGCAGCTAGCTGTCTGTGTGCTGGGTTCACCTCAAGTTTAGCTATCCACAGGGAGTAAGGCATTTGCGGGGGGAGGGTGTTCCACCAAAGGGCCACCACTTTCTCTAATTATTACTTCCTAACTCGGCTTGTTGGCATAAGCCACTGATGGCCACCTATGTGACACAGCCTCAGACAGATCTTTCTGATTTTCTCCCTGCCAGAACTCATTTACCTACTCTTTGTTACCTGGTCATTACTAGGCTAGAGAGATGCTGATTTTATGTCCATATATTAAATTATATTTTCTCTTTGAAAAGCAGGTGATTTTTTATTTTTGCACTTTTACATATATATATATCTCTATATATCTATAGATACAGATATATATCTGTCATGTATACACTTGGGAGGTATACAAAGTAAAGTTAGGCAAAATATACTTAGTTAAGTGTAGCCTAATAATTTTCTCCTTTCAAAACCATCTGTCAAAGTCACAATACCAATTATTCTCAGGAAAGTAAGGCAGTGTTTTAAAAAGGACATTAGCCTTAATTCGTATGCAGCATCTTGCTTTCAGAAATCACCAATACATTGCTTTGAAGTAAATTATTTTGTAAATCTGGAAAAAAATGCCACCATGAATATGTCTTTGTGCTGACACTTTATGCGCAGGTTAACCAAAAGAAGTTTCTCCCCTTTGGTGCATATTATACCTACTTTGGAAAGAAGTCCCCTTAGCCGATTATGGAAATTCACAATGAAGTCCTTCCTTGCTGTAAAACAATTTAGCTAACTGAAAATTCAAAAAGTATTAAATATCTGTAACTATTTTTGTTTCTGTTTGTTTGTATTTCTAGGTCAAGCATTTCTATTTCAAGAATTGGATGCTGTATTGAAAAAAACAAAGCAGAGCACTGTTTAATGCATATTCTAGTCCTCTAACAACATGCAGAAAACTTATGGCCTCAGATAATGATGTTCTAAGGCAGTAGTGCTCAAATTATAGCTCTTAAGGGAGCTGAATATGGCTCTCATGAAACCAATGTGTCTCATTTGTGTTCCTTTTGCTGTATTTTAGTCCTGCAGGCAGAAGAACAAAGATGATAGAAAATAGCCTGTGCAAAAACACACCTGCAAGGGAATACTGGAACAGCAGAGAACCACTTTGCAACCCTTTTAATTAAATGAAATATGCAGGGGGGAAAAAAGAGGCATGGGGTAATAACTTCTCTGAATGGAAATGCATATGGGAGAACAGAAAAAAAATACTCATTTTCGGATCTTAAAGCTCTCCTTGCCTCCTGACTAGGGTATCCAAATTCTTGAAAGTCCAGTTGAGTCAGGCCAGCAGACAGTTTTAAAAAACAGCATTTTTTTTCTGGTTCAAAAACTGAGGTTTTACTTGTAAATTACTTTCTGTTTGTACGGTTGAAAGCCAACCTAAGCTTCAATTTCTATATTAGCATTTTTTTCATTTATTTACATTCCTCCCAAGTATGAGTTCAAAGACTGATGAATAGAATGACAGTCCTCCCTCATGAATATACTTGGCTCATTTTTAGTCCTTACAGGCTTGAATTTCTATGACTCTATAAACCTTCAGTACAGATTACATAGAAATAATCTTTGAATACTTTATCACATTTTATTCCAGAGGCAGAAAGATACTTCAGTGAGGTTGGTGTAGGTTCATTCTGAAGTCACTGTTACATCCCTTCTCCTGTGTCATTGATGACATTTCCAGATCCTTATGCACACAAACTTCCTAATTATTTAATTTTGAAGCCCATTTCCATTTAAAACAGGACAAATTCTCTAATACTTCTGATGTGTTTTCAAGATGGATGAAAAAGAATTTAGAAAACACTATATATGTTTGCTTTGTTAACTTTCCACACATTTTTATCCTTTGTATTTGCTTTTCCCAAATATCTTGGCACATTTTTTGGACTGTGCGTTTTATCTGTGGAAACAGAGGTTTGGTCACTCAGTGTTATACCAGACAGAGTATTGTTTATGAAATACTGCATAACCACATATCAAATGCAGGATCATACCTGTGGACAATGAAAAGTACTTTTAAGCAATTGTTCTTGCTTATTTGTTCTGACAGTTTGAAGGGGGGTCCAGTCCCATGGAATACAGTGTGCTTCAGTGCTGTGTTGCATACAAAGGATGTCAGCAGTTGCTTAGAGCTAAGCACTCTGCCCCTGATGCAGTCAGACAGATATGCATGTGCTTAGCTTAATGTACAAGAGCAGCTAACCAGGGACACATGGAGAGATCTGAGCATTTGGCTCATTTCCTGGAGCACAGCACAAGAGAAGAAAGAGATATTTAATGATCTTAAGGTCAGTAGACCTTGTGCGGCAAGTATACTGGCTTCAAAAAAATAAAAATCATAGAGATGCTTTTTTATCTTTTATTGCTAAACAAAAGAAATATGAATCGTCTAAGCAAACAAATGGAAAAGCAAAAAAACACATGAAAAACAGAAAGACCCTTAGAAGAATGTAGTCTTTTAACCTCACATACTGTCAATATTGAGTATGACTAATCACACCATTCTGGTTACACTCTATGAACTCTTTGTAGGCAATTTATAAACCAAAAGTTATTTGAAAACCTTGAAGTACTTTTGGCTGATGCATATCCTTTAAGAGGCCAGTATTTTTCCTGCCACTGTTCTACTACTACCTAGTCCTGGAAATAGAGTATTGAAATGAGTTTGATTTAGGATAACTGATCTTGTATTTGAGGATTGGGTTTTTTTCATGAAATGTATGAACATAAAGTGTTCAGCAGCATAATATGGATAATTTGTGAAGAAAAGTCTGTTAAAATATGCAAAATACAGGGCATGATAACATGAAATGGTAAAGATTCTGGGTTTTTTGGAGTCTTACCTCAATGCCTTCGGTGCATATAGAGTATCTAGATTCCTGGTAACCTTGTCATTACATGTAAGTAATATAAAAGGATGAAACAACATGATACAAGCTATTATACACAATTTACATTTTCCTTATGTAAGGGCTACAAGGATCCTTGCCTTTCACGCGAGATCATTACCCAGAAGTTGAAGTTAAACTTTAGACTTACCAAAATCACACAGTCCAGAGCTCCTGATGTCCAAGTGGGTCCCATAATCATATCAGGTTGTACAAGGGATGGTGACATCATCTGTCCTTTTATTCCTGTGAAAAGAAGTGAGGTAAAAAGGAATAGTGAATTTGACTTAGAAATTTGGCTGTTTAGCCCAGTGCTATCCTGCAATGGAGCAAAAAAATCTTTAACAGACCCAAAGTGTCTCCTGTATCTGACCAGTTTGTAGAGTTCCTTCTTGCTCATGGCTTTCCAAGATAAGTAGAGTGAGCCTTGCTGCTGTCGGCCATCATAAGTTTTAGTATGTGATTATCAGAAGATGAGGAAATTTGGTGAACAAAAGACTATTTACTGTGGTTTTTTCACATTAGAATATGAGTGTGCTCTCTCTGGAGGTGAAAAATTAAGGCAAGCACAGCTGTATGCACAGGAGAAGGAAATTGGCCCTTTCAGTCTTTTAAAGTCTCTGAGCTGCAAAACTTTTTATTAGATCATATTTTTACAGGATTTATATACCAGACAAAACAAAAAAATTTTCACGTTGAAAGAAAAAAAGAAAAAAAGTCAATAGTAGCAACAGCAACAACAATATCATAATTTTTCTACCCAGTCTTAAAGTTTTCTGAAATGGAGTATCATTCAGCAATTTCCAAGATATATTGGGGGAAAAATATACAAAATAAATCATTTTAGAGATTAGAAAAGTCCCATTTGTCCTATATGCATATTTATCTTGATTTTAAGTTCTGAACAGAAACACTTAGGCTCCAAATAAATAAAACCCCCTTTTTCTTTATAAGCATGTCTAGGTACCTAATGTAGTAATTTAAACAAATTTATGATTTTCCCTTACTTGAATGCCTGTCAACACTTAAAAATTCTAATTTTCTTTAAGACACAGATTTGTCCTTTTAAAATATTTATATAAATTTGATAGACAGTTCAGAGAATGCCACAATTTGGAAATGAGAACAAGAACTTGCACCTGTTCTCAATGCGGAATAGCAGGCTTCAGGGAATCAGTAGTCCACTTTTGTCCACACCAAACGCCCACTGAAGATACACCTGAGCCCACAGTAACTATGTCTCCCTGATCTTACGTTAGATATGGAGGGAGAAAAATGTTATCATCACAGAGTTGAAATCGTTTTGTTCTCTTGATTCCTTTCAAAGTTCATTTCTGACTGGGTAAATACCTGTTCTGGGAAGGAAAGTAAAATCTGCTGTGATAGTTATGCTAATAAACTCTAGAAATGCTCTGAAATTTGCTGTCACTGCCTCTGACTATAAAATGTCTGCAGTACAAGGCAGCTTAATGTTTTCTTTCAAACCTCAGCAGTGTGAGAAAAAGAAAGCTTTGGGGCTTTGACTAAATAGTTTCAAATTACAATAAGTGGTGGAAGGCAGTTTAGAAGTCATCGCAGTGTCAGGTATTTCAACTGAGATATAAGCATTTATAGCTGCATCCTGCTGCATGCTCAGCATTGTTTGCTGTTTTAGAGGTAGATCACTGCTCAACATGTTTGGTTTAGTTTACAGTTAAGTGTGATGCTTGTTCTGTGTTGCAGCGATGAAATCTCCCTTATAATGCACAGATTCATATGCCTTAAAAAATGTCAGTAAACTATCACGTAGCTGTACTGTGTCACCTTCATGGCATTTTGCTGTATACAAGTTTGTTGTTGCTGCTGCTGTCTGTTGTTTTAAAATTGTGGTAGTTTCTATCATTTTATCGACTTCTTATTGGGATTTTCAGAAGCCTTTCATGAACTTAACTAATGAAGAATTAAACCCATAAAACTCAAATTAAAGTCTAACATATTATTTTGCAAAAAAACCCACTTTTAAGTGGTGTATTAAGACTAAACCAGAAGGATTTGAACTGCAAGCTGCTTACACCTAATTATCTTCAGTTACATAATCAAAATATTTTGTCAGAGACCCAATCCTGTAAGAATGAAAGATATCGTGTTCTACAGTTTCCAGGTCACATGATTAAATAAAATGGAAGATAGCTCATTAAATGAAAAGTGCTGCCATTTACTTAGAGTCATATCATTTAAACCTATGACCTGAGTGGATTCTCCTCACTGAATAAAAAAGCATATAATTTGCCCTCATTGTTTTCTTAATTTCTTTCTACCAAAACATTACTCTGTACGGTGGGAGAGAGTAGGACATGTCCTTGTATTGTACTTTTAATTCCACTCTTTTCATGACAGAAAAAGTAGAACTGATCTGTATTATTGGTTAATTAAAAACTAATTTTTTTTTTACTCATGCTCTAGCTTGCCACTTAAAAATTAATTATGGATAATAACAAACAGCAAAGTACTCCTTTTCCAGAATAAGCTCCCCATTGGGATGCAATGAAAATGTTAATAATTAATCAAATAATCTAACTTGGTATTATTTTTTGCTACCTCACTCATATACAAAACCCCACTGATGTTAGCTGACTTTTTTGTTTCATGAATATTTATATATAATTGCATTTTCCTTGTAAATTGCATTTTTTCACCCCAAAGGGAGGAAAAAACAATTTGTGTGTTAGTTTTATCTCACTGGTTTTGTTCAGCTTCAATAGTTCTGTATATAAAATAAGAGATTAGATAAAAAGGAATGCACACAACCTGGATTTTTTTTAATTTAAAGAATAATAATTAGGCAATGTTGCTAATTTTGTAGCAACTCAGGTACATTGCTACCTCCCAGCATACAGTGAAAAGCAGGCAATTCAGTGTTCCTGTTCCCCCTACCGCCCAACTTTAATACCAATTTTGTTTAGATTCTGCTGCCCCCTACAGAATAGTTAAATATTTAGCATTTTACAAACCCGAGGGTTGGTGGCCATTATTTTTTAATCTTATCTGGGCAAGTTAATGCACATTTTCTATGGAAGGAAGTAGAGCTTTATTTGCTGTCATTACAATTTTTTAATACTTTCTGCATGACCTGTGCTAAAAAAAACCCAACCAAACTCACCACTTTGTGTTATATTGATAAAATAATTTTTTTTTAAAGTGATGCACACTGTTATTGAACCACTGAAATAAGGTGAAACATATTTTACATCCTCCAAGAAAGCAGAAGGCAAGTTTACTAACCTTTGAATCTCAGGAAGTAAGCTAATTATGTACTTTATCAGCTGCTACCTGTATACTACTATTCTTTCCAGACTCCACTATCTGTAACAAACAGCAGCAGTTAAATTCAATGATGCACTTCAGATTCTAATAGAAAACACACTGTGAATAGGATAAGGAGGAATAGAAAATGCTCTAAATGTAAACTCTATATTTCTAATTACATTTCAAAAATGTAACATGCTCTTTGAAAAGTAGTATTTGTACTAGTTGATATTCCTAAAAAGTAGTTTTTCAAATAAAAGAACTAGACCTAGATTATGCTTCCTGTGGCAAACCTCAAAGTTGAATAGGAAAGTTTGTTCTGCATGGATATGCCCTGGCTGTCTTGTATTGCACTGTATGTGTCCATCATTTTGGAGATTATGCATGGAGGAGAGGAAGCCAAGGAATCTACCATCATATCCAGTCCTCGCAACTGTGTGGGGAAAGAAAATAAGCAGGAGATTTCATATGGCCTGGATTAGCTCCCTTTGGTGTTACCTAGAAACCAGTTATTAGAGGAAAGAGAAGTGTCATAAATGTGCTTGAGTTTCTCTTAATAAATACATCCGAGAGCTCACAGCATAGAAAAGCTCATGTCCTTGGTTTTCTGAGATTAGCAAGAAGTTAGGACACTGCACTAATAACATCCCCCATAAAAGGTCTTCATTTTTCTAAGGGTTTCCCCAAATGTTCCAAGATACTAGTCTTGAGGAGACAGATACAGGTTATGCTTTCCAAGGCATACGGTGAATGAATCATGGAGCACAAAGTTTTTTGAGCATGGCTAGTTTTGCTTACAAAATAAATTTGTAGAGATGTCAGCAAACCCAAGAAAATTTGTAGGCATTTTGATGCCTTAGCTCTCTCATGTCTTGGAAACAAATCCCAATTTTTGGTGAAGACTTTACAAGAGCTGGCTGTAAATGGGCAATGAATCCATGAAGACAGACTCAAACACATTAATGGGTCATACTCCTTAAATAAACACAGTAAAAATGTCCTCAAAGAAATCTGAAGATCTTTCTCAGATGAAAGAAGTGTTATTCTGATCATACCATTAGTTGTGACAACCTCTGCATCAGTAAATACAACAAAGGCAAGCCAACCCACATAGAAAATATCTTGTCCAGAGAGCTTTGCTGAACAGGATCCTTTTCAAATAATAAACTATTTGTTTTGAAATGTGTTTCAGTATTTTCTCACCTGTGTGTTTAAAGGAATGTATTTTCTGGAGGTAGAAAAAGGAAACAGATGAAAAATGCTTTGGAACATAGGCTTTTTTTTTTTCCTTCTCTTCCCAGAAAGGTGGGGGAAAGTCCCTTGCAAAACTACCTATTAAATGTATTTTCCAACTTTCATCCATTCTTTTACTCTGTATAAGAATCTGCCATTCACTCAAATGGTGCATTTATTTCCTACGTATATCAGGAGCATGTATGTTCACTGCTTCACAAAAAACTATAATTTAACATGCAACACTGGGCTATTAAAGCTAAAAGCTTTTAGAACAAATCACAAATCTGACACTTTTCTATGGTTTTAACTTGACTAGGTTGGGAGGAGGAACTGAATAAAAGAACAGCTTTGCAAGCTTCATCTAATACTTCAAATAGACTAAGTGCAGATTTTGTAGATTTAAATATTCACATTAATATTGATTTGCAGGAGTATCAGGGAAGAAAAACAACACCATTAAAATGATAGAGACATAATTCCAATTATAGTTGTTGGTAATGGAACTGCTGCATTACTAAAAACTACAGTCTTAGATTAGAGACGTACAGCAGTGATTCAAACTGAGGGAGAAGATAAAAGAAGAAGAAACATATCATTGCTACAAAACCAGAACCAATAAAGAATGTAAGCATTTAAACAGCAAGACATTATTCCTCTCAATAAAACTGTGCCACTACATGGAAGAAAAACTCTAACGTTTTTCAAAACCTGAAAACATGTACGCTCTGAGTAAACCCTGAATTCCAGTTCAGACTTTTGAGATATTTTCTGTATTTTACATACTTGATATTTAATTCAACTAAAAAAGAGGTTGTTGTTACAGGAGCAGAGTGTGGAAACCATTAACTCCCCTATGAGTCCTTTAACTACCATTGTCCAGTCAGGCTTGTGTTCCTCTCCACCCTTCTCCCTTACCTTGTCTGATGTGCACAGCCCCAGTCTGTCCTTTATCTGATACTACAATTCTGTAATATAACCCCAAAAGGTGGAAAGCACTATCTCACATTACAGCCTTCTCAGTGGAAAAGAATTAACTGAATATTAGTCAGAAGACTCCTTAGCATATGGGTTCCAGTAGGTTTTATGTATGAGTAATGTGGTCTTGCAAATTGGGTGATCTCATGGCTGGTGTGATGGAAGGGAGATGAAGCGTGGGTGAAAGTCGTCTTTAGGGTATAGATGTAAATTTTTTGCAGCAACATTTTTTCTTTATTACAGCATTTATTTCCTCTTGTGTTTCTGACAAGGAGACAGTTTCATTGTGTTGATAGCAAGCAACATTAATCCTCTGTGAAACATAGTGTTAAAACAATCTCCTTCTCCTTGATGTAATTCAGCATTTTAGTTTTTCACTGGGAGACAGAACCTAAGGAAATTATATTGCTCTCCAGCAGATGAAGAGTTGGAGAATTTTAGAATTCAATGTTCTTTTTCCAATGAGCTCAGCAAGGACCATTTTTTAGATAGCTCCAAAACTGTCCTTGAAATTACCAGGTGCAAAATTATATAGAATTTATACAGTTTTCTCTAAAACTCAGGATTATTTAAAGTGACTGTCTTAATTATATCAGAGTGATTCCTTTAACTTGAATGACCCCTTCTCTGTCTTTGAAAGATCTTTAAAACATTGGTCACACTGTGTCTTTCAGGCCCTGGCAGACATTTGCTATTTGTAAAGATCAGATCTGCCAGTGTCTCAAAGTGTCTGTTCAGGGCTAGAAATAAAGGTGTGCAGAAGAAAATTCCTCAGGTCTTAACTTCCTTCCTTCTACAACCATTATCTATGCAAAATAAGAATGAGGTTTTGACAGACTAGGGGCAGGCACAGAAACTACCACAAACCTGGCTTTCTGTATGCAAGTTTACATCTTCGTAATTTTTGGCTTGAATTCTAATTTAATATTGTCAGTTTTGTTTACTTCACTGCCTTTTTTTTTCCATTGCTATCTTGCCATTAGTACTTTGTTTCAATTACAAGGCTCATTTGTATTTCCTAGTGTGCAAATTGTAATGTAACCCAAAAATTTCAGCAATGCTCATACATATCTGCTTCACAACTTCGTTTTTGCAGCATTACCTTTCTTTGGACAAGTTATTTCAATGGTAGGATTGCATTCTTTTCTGGTGAGATATATATAGAAATCATTCTATACAAGAAAACTATTTCTAATTTGTCTTTTCATATGTTAAGAACGCATCATAGGAAATTTAAAACACACAGCTAAGTATCAGAACATATTTTTAATTTAAGCTACTAGTCTCTATGTCAGCCTAACATATTTAATTACCTGATATATGGATACAGAATTCCCTATATTTTATAGAGTTCTATGCAATTGAAGTAACAGTGCCAACACAGTAACTGTAGTTAAACAATATGCCCAGGAGATGCTGAGTACTTAACATGAATGGTTTGAAAACCTCTTCCTCTCCTTCCATAATTCTGGTTTACAAAGTGAAACCCTCGGGTTTGGTGTGAGCACAATAACAGCAGAGATAAGATTTCCTTAGCAGGAAGGATTCTCTATGGCGCAGTGCCACAGTAAGGGCTATAGTTCCTTTTGTAAGAACTTCTATTCCCGTAATGTATCCAGTTGTGGTTCCTAATTTTAGCCAATCACTGCTCCACTCTATCATCTCTTACATTTAGTCCTGCAGTTTGACAGACAAGGTCATCTTGATATCAAACCAAAATGATTCTCTATTGAATTTGCATACAGCTTAAACCAGTGGTAGAGATTGCATGATTGCATTTAGTAAATGGCAGTCCCCAGAATTTCCTCTCTTGTAAAGATACTGACCCACTGATCTTTTCACAAATAAAAAACCCAACCAGTACTAACCAGAGAAAAAGTGTTAACCAATAAAGAGCACTTACACCCATTCCTGCTGAAAGTAAAGGTTTTTTTTCCCATGGACACACAAGAGAAAATGACACTGCTTGGTTGTCTAGTTTTGATCTGAGAAAAAAGACAAATGCTGGGTGCTACTACCACTTGTCCTGTCGGCTTGCAGCCATGTGTAACATTGGCCTTCTCTGAACTTCCCTGAACAATGGGATCTGTTTGGCTGTGCTTTAATAGTTCTCCATTATTTCAGTGATTTAATATAATACTGTCTAGAATTTTTTATTTTTGTCATAAAAGCCATCCTACCACAGTGAGAGACAGAAGGCAAGTGTGCATCATGTGATAAATATATATTCCTTTTTTGCATTATTTATTTAAGCTTTTAAAGAAATTAAGTGCACTCTGCATCTTGTCATATGAAAAATGCTAACCAGCTTTTTCCTATAGATTTTTTTCTGTATTTACTTTATCCACATCTCTTCAATCCCACCTATCTTTTTGCTTTCCATAGGGAAAATTTCTAGTCTAAAATAAACGTTCTTGTACATGCTGTATAAAGTGTATTTTTATCATTATATTATATATAATTTACGAGTGTGTACTTATTTTTTGTGATGGTTTGTTTAGTAAAAATTTGGTTTTGATCATCTTCATTGCCCTTCCATTCATTTCTTCTTCAACCATCTTTCTTCATGTACATTCTAACTACAACTGCTCACCATTATCAAGTGTATGAGTGGTTTTTTATGTCTATTCCTCTTCTGTTAAATTCTAAGACCTAGTTTGTATCATGGAGGATTGCTGAATGATGTTTCTACAGGATTTGATGTCATGGTCATGGGTTACTTGTAAGGTAGTTGTTAATTTTGAGGGTACCACCATATATCATCAGGTAAGATTGCATTTCTCCTTACACACTTGCTTTTATTGATGAACATTACATTTATTGTTTTTTTTAAATTTGTTTTATTGCTGATCAGACTCATGATCAGACATCATAGATATTAATAGTCTATGTCACTCTTGAATAGCCTTAATAATTATGCAACATCAACCAGCACTATCTGTCACTTCTCATACCTGATCCGAACAAATCATGAGCAACATAGGTACAATACAAACCCCTCTGGGATTCTTATTGTTATTGTCCATCCAGTACAGGAGCTAATAATTTCTGCATTTTTTCCAGTCTTTTAATCAACTGCTTAACTGTGACAGGACTTTTCCACTTTCCCACAAAGGGGAAAAAAACCTGTTTAAAGCTTTTTGGTATATACTGTTATGAGCCTTATTGACAAGTTCATTGACATCACTAAATATCTCTTCATAACTTGCAGGTTGTGCCTTTATTCTACAAAAGCTCTATTGATTTTTCACCACAGTATCATACATTCACATAATTCCATTCTTTTTTATAGTTCTGATTGCTTTGCTTGGTACAAAAGTCAAATGCACTGACCAAAGTCGGTTCCTATACAGGTCTTTAAAACCCATTGTGAAAATGACATTGCATTTACTGTCTTCCTTTCTGTGATAACATGACTAAATAAAATGTGAGACTTTATACCATAGTCACCAATGTGGCAACTTAATTAAATTAAGCCTCAGATTTTATGCATAAAAGAACCTAGTCCTTTTGGTGAGGAATTCTGGTGATGAATTGTATTGTGCATCACTTTTTCTCTTGGGTTTTATTCCTTGGGGTTTTTTTCTCCTTTATTTATTTCTCCTAAATAAATAAAGAATATTTTACTTAGTATTAAAAATATTATTATTTTTATTATTGGGTTTTGGTTGGTTGTTTTTTTCCCTTCATTTGAATTTTTAAAGTGATTTTATTTCAACCCAAAAGTTTTAACATTTTCTTCTGATTCTTCTCCCCATCCAAGGTTAGAGGGAAGAGTGAGCTTCAAGTTTTGTCACAAAGAGTAAACTTTTCTAGGAGGAATGCAGATACAGCATAGAGCTCTCTGGTCCTCCCCCATGTGAAGCAACTAGAACAGTTGCCCACATCTGTGTCCAGATGACTTTTGAATACCCACAAAACAGGAGACACAGTTTCTGGACTTTCTCCTCCTGTCCTATTGAGGAGAGGGAGTGATAGAGTGGCTTGGTGAGCACCTGACAGCTAGCAAGGGTAAACCTACTACATTTAAATACTGAAACCAAAACCAGTAAAAAAAACACACACAAATTTCATTTAATGACCTTTTTCTAGTCTCATCTTTGTTGGTTATTTTCTCTTGCACCTCCATTCATTTAAAGGACTTGTTCATGGATACACTGTTTGCAACCATGTATTTCATGTAGTTATGCTTATTATGCTCGTAAAAACGCAATTTGTCATCTCTCCTTGCTGATGGTCATGTCATGTTCTGAAGAAATGCTGCACAAGTGTTTTCTCTGGGAACCTTCACATGTGTCTTCTTCTACATCTAGAAATAAAATGCCTCTTTACTTTTGAAAAATAATGTATTTTACATGAGTAATATAAAATCACAAGTGTGATTTATAAACTCAAATGGTCTTTCTTCAGGCTATACAGTCTGATTCTATGTAAGTAGAGGCTGTAAAATACCACTTCTAACCCTGTAATGCAACCAGTACTTCAATGTGGTTAGAATGCATTTCTAGAAAACATCACATACATATTTGATAAGAAATAAATGCAATGTACTATAACTCTGTAGCAATCTGAAAGGACTGGTGGTGGTGTGGTATGTGCTCCTTTTTAGTGTTCTCCTTATCAACTCCTCTACAGTAGAAATAACCCTGTTTTATTTTCTCTTCAATAAAACCACATGGAATTAAACTGAGAGGGAGACCAGCATCTGTGTAACTAATATTGCCCTTGAAATAGCATATGAAATAACACTGAACATTGAAAGAGCATTGAACATTGGAATAAAATATGTCAACAAATTTTGTCTCTCCTTCCTGATGACTCTGTTGCTGGAAAACAAAGTTATGCCTGATAGCCATGGCTGAACAGTGGTTCCCTGTATCTTATCATAACTTATAAGTCGTGTGTTCAGCCACTTATACGAAATGGTAACCATCAGCAGCGGTAATTCGTGACTGAGAAATAATCTAGCCTGAAAGGTAGGAGGGTCCAACTGCAGAATGTGTTACAGTGGCTGGAAGCAGGAACGCCAGAGACAGAAGAATTTCCTGTAAAGGAGTGAATTTCCCCCTGCTGATGAGAAACAGCTACAGCATTGTCTTATAGCTGAGCTGGAATCTATGTGATCAGGGATCAGATTTGGGCAACAGAGCTGGGGAATAGACTCAGAGCTGTGCAGAGGTACCTCATGCAACTGCTCAAAGGACTGGTGCAGGTGAAAGTACCTACAAGGTATCAGCTTGTGACACGTCTTTGTAGGCTCCTTTTGGGACCACTTATAGCAGTAGGACTCTGCCCACTACATTGTTCATTATTTTATATGCATATTTAAGCACAGACGTGTTCTATAGCATCTGTGCTACTCATTGTCCACTGAATCCAACTCCACAAGCATCACAGGGAAGACAGTACTTCTTAATGAAGCACTACCAGAAGAATTTAATCCTTAGTGTTAGCATTCTGTGTTAGTGTTCTCTTTACTGCAAGCAATACTGCTGCTGTGCAACCAGGGCAGCTGCCGCTTAGTCTGAGGAAGAAAGCCTTTATCGTATTTACCTTAAGGGTAGCTTTTCAGATTATGATTACCAAGGGGAAGGGAGCACCTTAGAACACTGCTGAAAAAAGGGGGTTTTAAGTCAAAAAAGACCTAGTTTTAAGTTGTACATGTGAATGCCTTTGTCACTTTAGTTTTCTTAGTTGGTTACGTAGCTGTAATTGTTTTTTTTTTATATTTGCTCAGCTCTGTGTAAAATGTCTTCATATCTGTTCAAATAATGAAGACAAATGGCTTTATTTTATACCTGGAATCTTCTTAAATGGTCCTCTAAAACTGGATTGAAGAAACACATTTTTAAGTGTTGCGCATTCATAAACTTCTTAAACAGTAGCATCTGACTGGTACATGCAAAATGAGGCACAATCATATATGCAGCCAGATCTGCACAGAAAAAGACATGCACAACAACAGACACAGCTACTGGCATAGTCTTCCTTGATTAATAAGCTGTAGTCGATATACTTGTGTAACAAGATAGGTCTGAAATGCAGCTAATATGGCTTATTAATTAAGCATTCAGCTATGTGACTGTGATCTCGGCGTCTTTAAGTAGTTCTGCCAGACAATCACAGTTCCCATGTGCACCAATGTGCGAGACAGAGAGTTCCTCCTTTACCCACACAGGCCTTTTTTATTTAATTGTTTGCCTTATAGAGCTGAAGTAAACCAGGATGATGTCCGGCCTGAGGTTTTGGGCTAGACACATACAATATTATTATAATTTTTGTCATACGTAAAGTTGTTGCACCACAAAAACTATTCTGTCCTCTCCTGTGAGTGCAACAATAATAATTTGCCCACAAAGGACTTTCATTGCTTTTGAAGTAATGAGAAATCTGGTTGCAATACTGATTCTTCTGGGAACAGGGCTAACTGGCTGCTCTTCACTGTTTTCATACCCATCAGAAAAAAAAAAAAAATCCAGACCAGATCATTAGCCTTACCTAAATATACCCTAAAATCTGACATTTAAGAGTTTAAATTCTCATTAAAAGCTACAGGAAGGTAATAAAAATTGAAATTAGACAGTACTGTCAGTACACTACATCTTTGCAAGAAAGTAATCTCAAGGTTGAGTAATGATGGGATGAGTTTATGTTAAAAAAAAATACACTCTTGTAGCCTTGGGGAAAAATCCAGAGAGTATCAGAGCATTATTTTCCATTGCCTCACACTGACACCAAATGCCAAATATAGCACTAAAACCACATATTGTTCAGTGTACTGGGTCTGGCTGAAACAGAGTTAATTTTCCCCATAGTAGCCCTCATGGCGCAGTGCTGTGCTGAGCACTGGGAGCTAGAAAGGTACTGATAATACACTGGTGTTTTGGCTGCTGCTGAGCAGTGCTGGCACAGCATCAGAGCTGTGTCTCCAACATCCTTCCTCCCCATCAGTAGGCTTGGGGGTAAGCAAAATCTTGGGATGGGGCACAGTTTGAACAGCTGACCCAAAATGACCAAAGGTATCCGCTCAGCTATAAAAACTATGAAAAAGGAGGAGAAAGGCTGGGTGAGGACATCAGATACTTACATTTTTCTTCCAGAGCAACCACTACAATTGCTGAAGCCCCGTTTCATGGGAAGTGGATGAACATTGCTTGCTCACAGGAAGTAGAGAATAAAATACTTAGGGTTTTTTCCTTTCCTTGGACGTGTGAATACCTTTTGCTTTTGCTTTAGCCTTAGCTCAACCTAAAAATTTTCTTACATCTTATTTTCTCTCCCCTGTCCAGCTGAGGAGGAGAGTGATAGAGTGGCTTGTTGGGCATCTGGCATCCAGCCAAGGTCAACCCATCACATCCACCTATAGACTACACAAACTTTCAGTTAAAAGAGAATCAGACACTCAAAACTTCTTGCCTTTATGACCAGTGAAAAAATGCTATTCCATTGAGTATTTCACTGTGAAGGTTTAAGATTTCCACAACTGCTCAAAAAAAAAAAAATCTCCACATTGCTCAGGAATCTATGTCTTCCATCAAATAAGAATGTTCTTGACTGGGTTCTTATATTTAATTATTTTATATTCCAGACTTATTCACTAGTGGTCACAGATACTGCGTGGATTTCATCTCAGGTAATTAGGTGATACTGTGTAGGTATCCACATCAAGACATCATAAGCTTACTTTGTAGTCAAGGAGGAAAAATAAGCAATCCTAGGCCATAAGTCTTTCAAATTATTTTAGATGTCTGTTTTAAAGCAAGATAAATCAAGCCAACAAAGTACCTACTGACCTTGCTAACTGCCTGGAAAATGAGGCCAAATGAAGCCCCACATTTGGTAGATTAATAATACCTTTGGAGAGACATGGTGTGGTAGCACAGGGTTCATGTTAACTGTTTCATGCATGGCTTCACAGTAAAATAATAGACCTAGAATAAAACTGTTCAAAGGCAACATGTGTGTGAGAAGCAAGCACTGCAATTGCAGTTCATATAGAAAATTTATATCTTGGGATGAGAGAAAGTCAGAAAGAGAATAGAAGGAAAGATGAAATAGTCATCTCAAAGAAGTGAGCTGATGCTAATGGCAGAGAGTGCAATCAATATGCACAGCTGTGATCCCACTCAGATGTTTTGAATACATGCAGACTGCTATGGTCTTATTAATGCTGTACAATCAGCAACCGCCAGAAGTGTCAGCTTGTGAAAGTAGAGTGGTTGAAATATAGGAAAGAAATGTATCAAAATGGAAGGCAAAGGCACAAGTTTATAGGAGCTTATAGTGACAACAGCAAACACTGTTTTCTTCTTGACCTGTCACTGAGAGGAATTGTATTTCTCTCAATTTGGCTGTTTGGCAGGCACACAATTTCTGGGGTTGACATCATCATTTATGCCTTTTTTTAATCTGGTTGGCAGCATTTTCAGCTGTTTTGCAAGATGCACTTGAATTGCCTATTAAGAACTTTTAATCTATTTATTTATTTATTCTGAAAAGCATATTCATGCATGCATCATCAATCATCTTCTGTGAGCTTGAGTCAGCTGTGGATCCTGAGCTGAGCAGCTGACTCATACCTAACACACGATTGCATTATTGTTAATTGTTCTTACTGACGTTATTAGTGTCATAGGGACAGAGTGGGCAGACTGAAGGTGGGGCATTTTTACCGTAAAGTGAAAGCTGAATCATGTAGACATCCTGTGTCTGCAACTTAAGGAGAAGCCTTTGGTCAGGGGAGATACAAAAGCAGTAATTATGTGATTGTTATTGTGACAACTGATCCATTCTAAAATTGTTCAGCTGTAACGAGGGTCATGTAACAATGAGTCAGAAGGAGCAAAAGCATCGGTTAGGCTTACAGTATCACCTGAACTCTGTAAAAACTCTAGGTCTTGCAACATATCTAGGATTGCTGGAATAGAAGAGAAGCAGTAGGTGCCTCCACCATATAATTTTACTCTGTACTTCTCAGCCTGCCATAAACTTCCCCAGCACTGTTATGTGGCTCTGACTTTTGATAATACCAGTGATATGCGACGCTGGCAAGAAGAATGTATCCTAAAATGGAACTTGTTGGGGTTGTACAAACCCTGGACGAATTTTAAAAAAAGGATTTGAGGGTCCTGGCAGACAATAAAGTGAACATGAGTCAGCTGCTAAAGATCTGGTAAATCTTACAAAAAACATGGTATATAACCATACTGGATTAATGACAAGAGTACAAAAAAAGGCTGAGGGAAGCGATTTTTTTCCTGATCTTTTATGTCTCACAACACAAGGCAAGCTGGAGCTAATCCTTGTGATGATTAGAGAGTGGAGCAAACAATACATAGCTTGAGACCAAATGAAATTGGTTCTTCTACCCTGGAGAAAAGAAGTCTGAGGGAGAGCTTACTGCAGACTTCCATTAAAGGGAGACTGCAGAGGAGATGGAGCCAGACTTGCCCCAGCAGTGCATGAGAGGCAAGATAGAACAGCTTTCAGGGAGGGAAATTTTGATCAGACAAAAGAAAAACAACTCTTTGCACAGAGAGTGTGTGAGCACTGAAGCAAGCTATGCAGAATGGCTATAGAAAAAACACCATCAGAGATATTCAGAACTTGACTGAACAAGACTCAGAGAAACCTGATTTAACTTAGAAGCCAGCACTGCTTTGAACAGCAAATTGTCCTGAATGATCTCCTGGAGTTCGTTCCAAACATCCTTTCTTATGATGCTTTGCTTCGTTTTAGCACTGGAATTAAAGAACTCTCCCTCTGACAGCAGTTGGCATTAATATTTACCTGAAATCCTGCAGGAGTTCTTGGCCAGCTACCTTCATCATTGGGTTGCTGAAATCAGGCACATAGACCACTGGTGACTAGAATATGTTGGAGCAGAGAGATATAATATAATGCAAATTAGAGGAAATGATGAAAATTACTTGTATGCTGTATTAGTTTTGGGGAGATAAATCATGCACATCATGCTAGCTATTCACTGAAAACATCTGTTCAGTAGAAACTAAAAGCAACTGAGATTTTTTTACTTTATTAAAAAAAATAGAGATAACTGAGAATCTGTCACTGAAGCACTAGGTCCACCTATGATCTGGCTTGTAACTATTAAATTTATTCTGGTTTTCACATCAAGGCTAAAGTAATGCTACTATTAACTTGCTCAGTTAAGAATTATTTCTAAGAGAAGTTTTCTATCTGAAGGGATTCATGATGTCTTAATGAACTCAGTAAATAACCTCACTCAGTATATAATGGTCTGGGTATCAGAATTAAGGGTTGTTGACTGCCTTGATAATGAGATGGGGTTTTGTTCCAAATGTCAAATGTATATATTCTGCCTTTTCACCACATTTATCCGTAAGTGCTATACGCCCTGAGTTTCACAAATTGTCAGGCATATTTATTGTGGGAGTGTAGCTTTCTGCTTCCAGTTCCCTTTTCATTTAGAATTGCTAATTAGTTACCTCACAGTTTAAGATGATATGGCATAGACTGCAAATTATTTCAGGATAGTTATAAGCTAGATGAAGAGCAGCTGAAAAACAGGTGTCTGCCTTATGATTGGATGCTCTGTTAGAAATGAAGAAAAAGTAATGATTGCTGAAGGAAGTTGGATAGAAATCTTTATCTCAACATGTAAGTGCACCCAGTGTGTCTGACATTTTATGAAGCAAGTAAAACACCACCTAATTTCAGAGGTTTTAATGACAAAATTAGAATAATATGTCAGTGAAAGGGTAGGATACCAGATGAGGATTTGCATTGAAAAGTGTACAGAAGGCGGCCTTTATATTATCCAAAATTTGTGCACTGTGGCAGAAGCAGAGGTCTGAATTATATGGTCAATTTTCACCCCAGTCTTGAAGATGAACTATGTCTAAACGGACAGTAATCCATTATGTCATGCTTTTCTATTGTTTTCATGTGCAATTTTAATCAGTTTAAAATGTGGCATGCTTAGCAATATGGATTAAAGCTCTTCCTTCTAGGACAAACTATAATTTCCTCCAAGTCCGGAAAAGCCTTAAACTTCTGATGAGCAAAATTCTTTGGCATCCAATAATTTCACTAAGATTTAGCCTTTGTTTTAAGGGTATTATGCATTAGGGTCAAAGAGAATTTGCTGATTTTTGAATATCATTCCTTTAACTGCAATGACTCCTCAAGGCCTTGTTGGGAAACATTCCCAAAAATACAACCTACAAGTTTTACATGCACACGTTTACAGACAAGTCTCTGTGAAAATCAAGAGAATAAACAGGAACTTTTAAACCTCATTGAACTTCTTTAGTCACCTCTAAAATAAGCCAGCATAAAATAGCATAAACCAACTTTTTCTCTGGTCAATTATGACTCCCTGAAATTTCCCAGATTTCCCAATAAAAAAATGAACAAACTCAAACTCAAAAACAAAAAAGCAATCAAAAAATTATATAATAGTTTGAACATGCTGCGTCTGCTCAGCTTTTGTGAGTGTACAACACAAAACTGCAGAATTTGTAGGCTGCAGCTGCCCTTTCTCTTCTTACAGAGATTGCTAAGGAAGGAGAGAGCCTGGAAAGCACATAAGGCTGGAAGTTTAGCTGAAATTGGACTGCTCTGAAAGCCACAGGAGGTCTTGCTTGAAAGGCACATTTCCATGACATTTTCAGCATTGAATTCTTGAGTTTGCATTTTCGTTCTCAGTAAAATATTATTTTCTAGAAATTAAACAAACTCATAAAAATTCAATTTCCTGGTCACTCATTGCAAAATATATTTAGAACTCTGTGCCAGAAAAAAAAGGAGTTTTAGTAACACCTTTGAACATCATAATATTGATGGAAAATGATAGAATCAAAATTATCTGCTAACAAGGAAAGCTTGGCACACAAATTCAGAAAACAAGCATGAATTTTAGCTATTCTAAAAGACTGAAGAGAGAGTTATTATTGTTTCCTAGTATGGGCAGATATTGTTCAAAGTACCTATGGAAAGAATAATTTTTCCAGCTAGGAGCTATAACATTATAGAATCAGATTTTCCTTATTAAGAAATAAAACTGTTGTAGGAGAGATCTTGACAAGGCATGAGACAGTCATTAACACAAGGCAATGCAATAAGATGAGCCCTTTCCTCCATGCTGACAAGACTTGCTAGAACAAAGGATTGTCAGTTCATATCTTGCAGTCTGCCATATAATGTGATATGTACATAATTCAAGCTTCAATACTTGGAATAAGATGAAGTTTGAGATTATGACATCTAAGTAGAGATGTCTTCATGATATCTTTAAGTCCTGTGGATGTCCATGCAATAGGAATGTGGGACTTGATTCAGTTTACTAAACAAAGTTTTCAGGGAACATTTAGAGGTGCCCTACAATATTTCATCCAGATTCTAGCAGCTAGAATATTGTGGGTGCTGTGTAGGTCTTGTTTCAGACCTACTAGTCACATGAGAAGGTCTCAGAAAGCCTTCACATGTTTGTTAGATGGCTGAATTTGAAGCCACAAGGGAGGCTAAGGTGGACAGCTAGATCACAGGCACAAGTCTTAATGCCTGAAAGAATCACACAGTAAATGATATACAGAAAATTCACGTTTTTAAAGTGACAGCTGGAAACCTATGAGAATGCCTTAGGACATTATTAATAGTACTGTGCCACATATGTGGACACCTGAAGAGATCCCTCAGTGCCTGTGTAAGCTATAGATTTAGGCAAGTGTCATATTTTAACCCCAGATGGCAAGGACCATGTAGCTACTCACTCATTCCTCCCCCCACCCCCCTCCTGTGGAATGAGAAGGAGAATAGGAAAAAGGTAAAACCCATGGGTTGAGATAAGAACAGTAAAAATCAAAATAAAGTAGCACATAATGATGATGATGATGATGATGATCATGATGATGATAGCAACAAAAAAGAAGATAACAGTCAGAGAAAGAGGAATAAACCCCAAGAAAAACAAGTGACCCACAGCATATTTGCTCACTCTCTGCTGACTGATGCCCACCCAGTTCCCAAGCAGTGATTGGCCCCTCCTGGACGACTCCCCACAATTTAAATACTGAGCATGATGCTCTTTGGTGTGGAATATCCCTTTTGCCTATTTGAGTCATCTGTCCTGGCTGTGGTACTTCTGGTTTCTTGTGCACCTGCTCACTGGCAAAGCATGAGAAACTGAAAAGTCCTTGATTTAGAGTAAACACTACTTAGCAACAACTAAAATGTCAGTTTGTTATCAACACTACAATTCACTAACACTAGAAATCAAAACACAGGTAACAGAAATAAAACAAATTCCTAGTCAAAACCAGGAGAGCAAGATACAGACACTAACAAATTTTACAAGCTTTTTCTTCCAAAAAATTGTTGTCTAAAGATATATTCTCAATACTAAAAATCCTCTCTTCAGTGTCCTGATAAATATATGCTAATTTTGATTACTTTTTACCAAATCTTAGAGAAACTAATTTTTACAAAATATACATGAATTATGGTTTAATATAAGAAGCAGAATGAAGAATATTTGTTAAATGTGTAATACTTCCATATAAATATCACAGATTATCAGTTTATTTTAAACTGTGGTCACAGTTTCATAGAGTTTGATGGTATTTCCTCAATTAAAACAGACGTCAGTGAGTAAACAACATGGCATTTGCTGAGACTTGTTTGTTCCCTTCTGATACCATATTAAATAATTTTGGCCCAACAAACTAGAACTACAGTCCAACTTTTGCCTTCATCATAACATTTTTTTGAGCAACCATCTTAATCATGTTCACGCTCAATTACAATTTCTTTAAGACTTATTAATAAATTGTAACAGTTGGAAGTTCTCATAATTTATTAGTAGACAATACTTTCTCTTTTCTAATCTATCCTCTAAATGACTGAAGAGATCCGAAAGTGACAGTCACCAAGAGTTCAAGAAAAATTAATATTAACAAACTTGATAAAGCAGTTTCATTAGGAACAGATCTGTCAGAATTTGCCTTTCTTTTATGTATAATTCTCTCTATCAAATCCATTATTTGCTTACTCAACAATTTATTGGAAAATATAATGATTAAGTAGGAAGACTTCCCAATAGTTTCTGAAAACTGATTGAGGAATAGAGGAATAGAAACCAATGAAACATATAATTGTTCAAAATCATTGTATGTTGTTACTCAAAATTAGAAACAACTTACCATACAAAAGACAGTTATTAATCTAGAGTACAAACATAGCATACTTACTTCCCAGAACATCATTATATTTACAGTTCTGGTTTGGTTGTTGTGTTGGGGTTTTTTTTATTTTTTCCTTTTGTTTTTTTTCCTCTAGTCTTCCATCTGCTGATTGGTCACATTAGAAACAGCATATAATAGTAAATAATTACTGATGTTCAATTGGTCTAAATTTGTCATTTCCATAGTATGACTATAGTGAACATCTACTATTTTTTTGTGGGTTTAACAGTAGAATGATTATTGAAGTATGGCACAGTATAAGGGCTTTTTGTTTTGTTTGATTTTTTAATAATGTCTTTAAAGCAATTTATATAACATGCTTTTTTAAGTCTTAAATAAGCTAACTAATTAAAAAAGTTAAAGAAGTCTGAAGTAAATTTTTTTGGCAGCTTTTCTTTCTCTTAATATAGCTGTGAGCCCTACTGAGACATGCAAAGAAAGTAATCATTAGGTTAATGCTATAGTTTATTTCTACAGTAAATAAAAAAATGAAGAGACCAAATTTCATACCCTTCTTTCACCCCTTGTAGAATGCTATGATGTCTCTGGATGAAGACAAGAAATTAAGAAAAATTAAATAGGCTTTTAAATACAAATTATCCACATCATAAGGATTTATATAACTTTTTTAAAAGGAATAGGGTAAATTGATAATTTTTTTCCCTAGAATTTGGAATTCAGAATAGTTTTTAAAAAAGTAAAGGCTTTGTTCTGAGGTTTGGAACAATGCTTGTGTTCCCTGAAATGAGAATAAGAACATAGGTGTTGCTTTAAATGAGAAAAGTGGTTTCAAAATGCAGTGGCATATAATTATAGAATAAAAGCATAATAAGCTGCCTCTCAAAATTAGGGATGGAGGGGAAGCATCAGAAAGAAAATTATTGGGTAAAACATAGCTTTTCTGCCATACATGGTAGTTGACTGGACCTGCAGGGAAGATTTTGAAAGAAAGAATATCTACAAACCTGAAGGCTAAAGAGAGAGAACTGGACCATTGCAGTAAACTCTAAAAGGATACATAATCAGATGGTCACTACTGCAGCTCATGTACAGGCTGAACAATATGCCTTTGCTCAGTGACAATTTATTGCAGTTAAATTTCACAAAAAAACCCTTGTAATTAAGCATGCTCACAATTAGATCATATTAGATCATGAGCTATGGCTTTCATCTCTCAGTCATTACCACATTTTGGCCAAATAGTTTCTGTTGCCTTTTTTAATATCAATACATATATAATTTCATACCTAGTTTCTTGCAAACCTAAACAGACATCTGTGAAGAGCTATAACCAGCTTCTTATAGATCACATTGACCAACAAAAGTTGTCTTAGAAAGATTATCAAAAGTAGTATTTATTCTGCTTCTCATGCTTTCCTTTCATGATCAAATCAGTTTCATACAATGGCATTTAGAGGTAAAATAGTTCATAATGTATTAGAGTTGTGGTATTCACTGAAGTACCGAGTGAAGCTGGATTTTTGGATTAAACACTGCACAAAATCTTTGTCACACAACGAGGGAAAAAAATCTAACACCTAAAAGAAAATCAGATGCTAACTGACACATTAGATTTTCTATGGTTTACTTAAACCAATTAAACACATGAGCAGACCTTCACAAATGGAGCTGCAATGAATGGAAATGGAAAAGACAATCATTATAAAAAGACTGCCAGAAAGATGAAAAGAAGCTGCAAGATTTACTATATATTACTTGCTTCTTCTTGCATAAGGTATTTCATTGCTACTATGTTCCAGATTTTCACACTAGATTTCTTTAAAAATCACATATTAAATGTTACTCTAAGGTATATAATATTTATAGAAATAAACTGTCTACGTTTCATACCAGCTATGCTTGCTTCCTATTCTTTTATTTTTTTAATCTCTCTTTTATTTCCCCCTCCCCCTTCAGCATAAACATCTCTTTCTGGAGAGTTTGGAGAGATAGGTGACAGCAGATCTGAAGAAATGTAGCCTGGAATCTAACTAAATTGACTAGTGCAATGTTGTACTGTTGCCAGTTTGTATTTGTCAGAAATAGTTAAAAGAATGAAGTCTAAAATATGATTGTAACACAAGAAGTTGGGCAAAAAATAATGGAAGACTACAAACAAAATTATGTGTAAACTTTCTTGGAAAGGAGGAATCCTCCTTGGAAAGGAGGATTCTTGAAAAAAGGAATGTCCATTATAGGAAACTTTTTGCAGATGATCAGGTAATTTGTTTCACAGTTTCCTTTAAAATATTTTGTTTTGCAAGTAATGTCTTGAATAGCAAAAATATGTTACAAAGAAAATGATTACGGCAAATATTGGAAACCTCAAGCGTTCAAAACCAAAAATAAATTAACTATTTGAAAAATCATGAACTTTTTTACTATTATTTTATTTTACTTAGGCACTTCTAGAATTTAAGACTTTTCAGTAATATTCCATTATCTTTACCAATTTTTTTCCACATAGTCTGTGGTCACCTAGTAATTTTGGGTTTAAATAAATGTAAATACTTTCTTATGCCCTTGAATATCCCCTGAACTTGAATATTTGAAGATATAGTAATTATAATACATTGAAAGTACAGAACCAATGAGGTTTTTCATAACTTCATGCATGTTTTCAGAATATTCTGAAATGATCAAACAGAAACAAAAGTTACATCATCGGAAGTTTTTGATGATGCTGTTCCCATGTTCTAATGTAAAGATAATACATCATTTTACCCAAAAATTAAGATTTCTAGCATTTCATTTATTACTTGCAGAAGTCCATACTGCCTGTTCCAAAGGAGTTAGATCTGCTCATAGGCGTAAGGCTGTCAAATTATTTATGAGAGGGGTTAACAGTTCATAGACACCATAAACTGAAGCATGGCCAAACTCAGAACGCTTACACCTACTTCCCACCAGTCAAACAGATCAAAATTCACATAGGATCCAAGCTTTCAAAAACCAGTATAATTAAAAGAATATAACTATTTCAACTGATTTCAGATCATACTTTTAATCAAAAAACACAAAGGTCAGTACAACAGCCAGCAGCACAGTATACAATATAAATGAACACTGTCAAAAAAAAAATAACATCCGCAGAGCTCTTGAGTAAGAGCTTCTCAGGATATAGTAGTAGAGGCAGAATAATCTCACTGGGCACAGAAAGATTCAACCAGTACCTTGGGAAAGACTGACCATTCCAAGAGAAGGTACTTGTTGCACACATTTTGCTCTGGAAGGTTTCCACTTGGTACATTCCATACTTTTCCCCATCCTTTAACTTCATTCTGAAAAATTCAGAAGTTAGATACTCTTCCTACTGTGAAAGACACACACTTTTCTCCCTTTCTTTTCTTCCCTGTGATTTTGTACTAAAAATTATATATATTTACTGAGATACTGGTAGCTCATATCTGCTTAGCCCAGAAGGGTTTTTTCCCCTTTGAAACCCAGTAGCGATGGAAAGATAACATTTAAAGCAATTTCAGCCTCTCGTGGATATTATCCTGAGGGATCTTATTGTCAAGTTTACAAATTTAAAATCAACAGAATCCTCAGTCTTATTCTACTTATTCTACTTATTCTACTTTTAGTCTATAGTTATCACATGAATTTAACGTTATTCAATACTTGTCTAAAATGACTAAGTGGGTAGAGCAATGTTATTCAAAAATCCTCATTGTTCTTTACAGGCAAAATTATCCTTTAAGACATCAGCAAGTTGCATTAACTTTCATCTAAGAGCCAATGAGATACTTTTTCTGTATTCTCTGTCTTCCACAACTGACTTCACATTAAGATGACAAATAACCTTCCTACAGTTTCAATACCTAACTCTTCCTCCCATCCAAAATTAATAATTACACATCACACTACAGAAGTTTATCACTTTTCATGTATGAATCCAATAGTATTTAAAATAAACCAACAATAAAGAACAAGTTTCTTCCTCCCAGAAAGAAAGGACATCTAATTTCTGTTTGCACAGTATCAGTTGTCAAAGGCAGAATTGCTATCACCATCACATATTGTCTCTTTTAAATTACTTCCTAGTTTTTAGGAACTCGAAACTTTTGATAACTTGGTTTCAGCAACTTTTGCTATTTACCAATTTCAATGCTGTAAATTTAATTACTGGGAGTTTTTTTGAAAGTGTGGAAACCTGTAAGCCCACTTCTACCCCAGAGAAGTAAAATGGGGAAGGAAGGAAGGAGAAGGGATTAAAAAGATTTTTCTTATAACCTTATTACGATGATTTTTCAAAAAACTTTTACCTTGTCTGGAAATTCTTGTCATCATTATATAGGAAGTGAGTCATTCAGATGTATTTTTAAGTATGCCCTCTGCGATTTCTGAGGAAAAACCTGACATCTAAGGTCAAATTTATGGATTAGGTGAATTGAATGCAACTAAGATGATTTAAGAGGAATTTTTTTTTTTTTTAAATCCATGTACATCTGAAAAAACTATGTTCATTCAACCATATTTTAATTTTTGTTACTAAATTTGATTGGTAATCAAATCAGAATAGGTAATCAGAATCTTCAGGAGCTAAGTTCTGTTTAAGTAGACATCCAAAAATTTGGAGATTATGTGCAAAAAATTAGAAACCATAAAAAAGTGGAAAATAATAAAGATATTGTCTGGAAACATGCATCCCTTGAAAAACTAATATATGCCATCCTTAATCTTAAGAAGAAATTTTATTTTTTAATTTTGGACCCACAAACAGTATTCAAGAATTGGAAAACATTGTAATTAAATAACCAGAAAATTGGTAGACGAATATAAATTTGAAAAAAGTTCATATTCTCTGGATGCTTTGTTATCTTACAAACATTCCCAAATAAATTTTACATTTTAATGAATTATTGAACATTCTTTACAACTTCTCAGTGAATTAACTCATTTTAGTCTAATGCAATAGAATAGATGACAGGTTGGGGGCTTTTTTGCTGGTGATCCTGGCATTTGTCGAACGTGTTTTGACTTAAATGGGGAATATTTTCAGTAGATTTTATAATTATTATGATCATTTATAAAATAATCTCAATTTTGTTTGACAAATCTGTTAAATTTAGTTCAATTACCGTTTGATTACACCTGTCCATTAATGTGAAACACATCTTTGTGACATGTCATTTCTGTACTGAATTCAAAGAGATTATTTATACAGTTATAGTTTCACAATTTTATTTGAAAAAAATGGAGGCTACAATTGAGTAATGTGTATTTTTGTATTAATATTGATTTTCCACTCTTTGTTTTGTTGTTGGGGATGTTATTGAAGAGTTTCTTCACTGTATTTTAAAGGAAAATGCCACAACACATACATATATGAAAAAAATCATTAAAATCCAACTAGGTTATTTTTTCCTGCAGACACCTATTAAAATACTGATGAAGATGGAAGGATAGATCCTTATGTACAAAGGTCTGAGGGAAAAGGTGAAATGTAGTGGTAAAAGTAAATTTCAAAGTATTGTAAAGAGAATCGGGAAATTTTGGAAAATCTGAGATGAAAGATGACGAAATTCAACCCACACTTCAGGCCTCATCTGAACCTTTCTGCATCTCCAGGTGTTACAGAATTCTCTAATTACTGTACATAACAGAGAGGTATAGAAGAAAGACGCAAAGAACAGACACCCTCCTGTCACCTATTCACTTTACGGTAATTAAAGTCTGTCCAAGGTAGAAATTACAGGAACTGCAAAGACTAGAAGAGCAGTACCTTCCAGTTACAGATCAGTTTTTGTTACAAACTAAAATATCATCAGCTGAAAGTTTATTAGACAACAGATCTATTTGAGCAGAGGCCTCCCAAGCTTCCTCTCTTATATTGCCATTCAGCAGTTTCTGTGAGCCCGCAAGATGGAAAAAAAGTAACATTAAACAAAATTATTCTTTCATTACCTGGGCAACTGTGAGATAAACCCTCTGCATCTAGATTATTTTTAGTTTTTTGTCATTATATGTTACAGCTGGGGGGGCTTGTTGATTGATTATCCTGTTGCTGCAGTATATGGCAAGTCTATTTCTCTCAGTTCAGGGCAATCCGTTAAGGGTCCTGAAAAAAAGTGTAAGCTTTGTACATCCGTCCTATGGGAACGACAATATTAAAAAAAATTTAAAATACAGCTTTCCAGCAGCTTGTGTAGATAGATGTGCTCTCATATAAAAAAGCTTTATCTTACATTAATACTTTGCTAAAAAACATATAAGGAATAGTGTTATAGGTTTTTCTAATTAAAATACTCCTTTTGCTATATATAAATATATATATAAATATATATATACACTCCTTAGGGCATAAGAGAATCAACTTGTTTTTTCAAAATATTTTCAGTCACTTTAATAGGTGGGTCTTTTGTTTTGACACACAAGAACTAAAGCAGGTTTTGAAATTAATTGTCAGTTTGTCCTCTTTCTTTAATGATATTAAGATGTCTAGTGTACAGGACCAGATATGATAAATATCAGTATGAAATAATTTGATACTGATAGGCTGTTCTTCCTACATTTTATTAGGACTTGATGCTGTTAACTTACAAGCTTTTGTGCTGATATCTGATTTCACTTTTATAGGCTCATGAAACTAAACATGACAAGATTTTCTTCTAATATTTTCTCAAATGTCCAAGGGCATTTAAATGGGCAAAATAGATCTGATACAATACAGTTTTCCTTATTGGTATATGTTGCAAAATAAAATGTTATTGACATGACAGATTATCCATCTTCATAAATTGTATACAGCTTTGTTTGATGTTTGGGAGTCATACATTGCAGGAACGTACTGATGTTGACTTGTCTGTAGAATTACTATATAAATAATATAGACATTTTACAGATATAGAAAAAGCATCTAACTTTTAAGACCCCTTTTTAATCATAAATACTATTGAGAGGTTTCATAAACACTATCAGCTTAAACATTGATCTGACTTTTAATATTTCCAGCTTTTCTCATTCCTGGTTTATTTATTTTATCCATCTATCTTTCATTTTTATGAGATTGACTGTTTTTTTCATTGGACAAAATGAAACAGGAGAAAATCAATCATCTCTCAATGCGTATGATGCCTTGGGCATAACATCATCCTACTGGGAATACTCTACAGATTTAAACTATACTTCCTTGTACTTTATTTGCAGAAGAAATGAACTTCCACATCATATGTACTTACTTACTGATTTTAGTGACCATAAAAATATTTATTGTATAAAATGTTCAAAGGTCTCAGTCACATATTACAAACTGAACACAAATATAATAGCTGCTATTAAACACAGAAAGAAAATATAAAATGTCTCGTTCTCTATTCACATACTCTTGTCCTCAGGATAAGTATGGGTAGCGCATTGTGAGGAATGGGTGATTCAGATCACTTAAAGAACCATTGTCAAAGCAAAAGTAGAACAGGGGAAGAGTGTGAGGAGCTCTCCCCGCAAGGAGGAAGGAGCAGCAGAGACAACATGTGATCCACTGACTGCAGCGTCTATTCCTCATCCTCCTGAGCCGTGGGTGGAGAGGAGGAAGGAAATTCAGAAGTGGAGTTGAGCCCAGGATGAAGGGTGAGGGGGAGGTGTGCTTTAAGATTTGGATTTTATTTTCTTGTTATCATACTGTGACTTTTATTAGTAATAATTTAATCTAATTTCCCCAAGTCGAGTCTGTTTTGCCTGTGGTGATAACTGCTGAGTGGTCTCTCCCTGTCCTTAACTTAGCCCTTGACCCTTTCTTCTCCCCTGTCCAGTCGAGGAGGGGAGTGACAGTGTCTTGGGTGGGTACCTGGCATCTAGCCATGGTAAAACCACCACGCTAATATGTACCAATTGATTCAATTTGAAGACTATGCAGTAATATAGCAGTAGGAAGGTAGGAGTAATATTTTGATCTACAAGGCCTACTCAAGAGATACCAATTACATGTTAAAACAGCCAATTTTTTCAATGTCATCAGTGCTTTTCAGGAATTTGTATTTCTCAACATATATCTCTTTTCCAAACCCATATCCACACCTACCACGACATCTTTACATTAGAGAACAGAAGAAATAGCAAAAATGTATTTTTAGAAGTTTTATAGTTCATGGAACAGTAATCCTCAGCTCAGGGAAATGGGCAGACATGGTATTCCCTTTGCACTAAAGCATTAGCACAAAGCAAAAAAGAAACAATCCAGGTAAACTTGATAAGCAGTCCAAGTTTGCATGAAAGATTTAATGAGTTTGGATAAATACCACAGCCATGCTACTCTTACTGTTCTCTTCCCTGCTTCTCTTAATAGAAGGCACACCTGGAGCCATCTCTGCTAATATAACTCTGATGTGCTCACCAACCAGGTTTCTGTAAGCTCTTCAGAATAATGAGGCCTGATTATATAAAATTTGATACTACGTTGTATAGCGAAACCCAAATGCTCCAGGTTAATTTTTTTCTCCTTTATAACAGAAGTGAAAATATCTCAGTAGTTTAGGACAAAGGATAGATAGATGTGACTATGAAAATGAAAAAAATCAAATAAACAATAATGCTGGTTTTGCACTATTTGTGGTAGTCTGTGTCAGTGAGTCATTTAGTTTAGCAACCTTAAATCAAAACTAACAATTATTTTTGAATGAAGCTTTTGCAAAAAATATATCCCAACCAACAGTAATATGTAATATAATAAAAGCAGGATATTGAATTGATTTACTGTATCCAAGATGAATTTAGTAACAATACTAGATTTAAGGCTGGTTGGTTCAGTGTTGTAATATAATTGTCTCTTCAGAAAGGCATTAATTTTTCACTGTGTCATGACAATTTTTTGATCATTAATAAAATTCCTTTGTTGTTATTCTTTTCCTTCATCTGATGTCAACCACCAGGATTCAGTTAGCAGGAACAGTCAGAGTGTAGTATTCTCATTGATTTATAAATATGATATATACATGTATACTTATATATATGCAATGTCATTGTCCAAGAGTGCAATATAAGTATTTATCATATTTATTGGCTAAAAGCAATATCAATTACCATTTAAAGACCAAGGAAAGTAATTCCTTTTTAAATAAAATTAACTTTATGTATTCCAATTATATGTTCCAATCTCTGTTATTAAACAAAACTTCACTAAATTACCTACAACAGTTTAGAGACTACAATGTTATTATTTTTTATCATTGACTTTAGCTCCCTTGAATACAATTCTTCAGAAAACAACTTCTCAGATCATTCCAGGTTTTAAATAGATTTTACCTTTTTTTTATCATATGTATACAGGGTGATGATTTAAATAATGTGAAAGACATTGAATGTAAATGAAAAGCTGAGTTAAAATTAAATTACAATGAAAGAAAAGCCCATAACAGGGCCCATGAGGATATATTCACATTATTACCATTTGAACAGTTTTGCTGGAAGAAATAGCAGATGAATTTAAATTGCTGAGGCCATTAATTAATGTTTTATTGAGAAGAGTATGAATCTGACATACTTTCAGCTTAATATTGTTAAGGTAAGAAGGCAGATGACCAGGCGCTGGAATAAGGTTTAGCTAACTGAACAGATCATGGGAAACCACTGGGTACCACAGGAGAAACTGCTGGACACAGCAAATATCCAGCAGGTGCTGGAAGAATTCTCCCTGCTGGACCAGATGCTTCAATCCAGATGGTGGATGCTGCCCCGCAAGCCCCAGGCTTCAGGAAGTGCCTGGGGCCTCTCTTAAATGCCAGGAGAGATGGCTTCTCATTCCGCAGGATCTGTGCTGTCTGTGAAGAGCTGATTGGTGGGAAGAGTTACAGGAGGAAATGAGAAGACTACAGAAAATCATCAGAGAACACGAAAAGGAAACACACAGGATCTTCTCAGAGGCTTACAACTGTGGGACTGATTCAGCTCACCTAAATCTGAAGGGGAGTCAGATGGGCTTTTAAGCTGAACATCTGAGCCACCTCACCCTAAAAAATGCAAGACCACCAGCAGGAAGTGGGATACAGTTCTGTGAGGTGGCTGGATTTCACTAACACTGGAAGGGGAGTTATATGAGAGAGACAGGGTATACAGATAACGAAGGGGAGTACTGATGCCTTTTCAGGAGCAGTTTTCAAGGCCAGCAACATCTTGTTGACTATATACAAAATATTATTTAAGACTGAGGTAGTAAGGGACCTAGTTAGTAATACCACAACTACCAATTTCAGATGCAGAGGTAGTAAATTCTGAGACTGAAATAAGAAGTTAATTACAGGTGGGTTATCTGAGACGAGGAAACACCAGAACAGGCTTCACTGGGCAGGATCTCAGTGGACAAGCAAAGCCAAAAGGAGCCCAGTCAAGGAACAGGGTAGGATTCAACAGTTGAAACACAAGCATTTAATGCTATCCCATGAAACAGGTGTCAGAAGAATATTTCAAGGTACATGTCCTAGGGCAACCCAAAATATTGTTGTATTCCAGGTTGGACCTGATGATGTCAATGGTCTTTTCCAGCCTAGTTAATTCTGTGGTAACTATCTGTGTCCAAGTGGCTAGGCTGTTTCTTGAAAAAGTCAGATTCAAACTTAGTTTTCATGTCTGGATATATATGAACCTAGATTTCTCACTTTTTAGAATCTAAAAAATGTTAATAGTCTATGAGTTCCTTTATTTAGCTATTTTTAGTTTGCTAGAAAGATTTTATTACTCATTAGGTTGGACATGAAAATGTTGCATATTTGTCTTCTAAAGTAAGTCACATGGGATGTGGATGATTCAGTGTTTGGTCTTCTCTACATCTAAACTAAAAAAAACTCAAATTCATTTGAAAATGGTTCTCTCCCTGGAAAACAGTGATTTAGAATTGACATACAGTTTGGCTCTCTCTCATATTAAAAGTTTCTATTTTGTGATTCAAGGAAAGTTTCAGATTTTCTATTGCTATAAAGAACTCTTGCACGTTTGCTCATAAGGATCTATTTAGTCAGATTTTTAATTGCTTGCAAACTTTTCAGTATTTTCTTAAAAGCAAAATAAAAAGCAAGATAAAAAAGGATTTAAAATCTTCTCTAAAAAAGAAATAAAATCTTAACATATAAGTATTCACATACATATTGTTTTATGAGTATGTATGTATAGCACATACATATTTTCAGACATACTACACTGTTTTCTGAGAGTTTTAAAAACTACAAATATTAATTTTTGAATTCCTTGTCTTTAAAAGACATAACTTATGTGCATCTTGGAGCTTAAAGTCAAACCTTTCAGAGCTTATTGTATTCTGACAGTGACAAATTTGGACAGTCAGGTACCTGTTCTTAAAGCAGACTTATTTCAGAAGAATGAGGTCAACTCAAAATGGCAATTTTTCTGATCATCTATCAATGCCATATCTTCTGAGAAGTGCTGAAAAAATCACAGCCTAACCCACTGGAATATATATATATATGCACAGTGAGAGGCAGGAGACCAGGTCTGTATCTATCATTTTATATAAAAATATGTAAGCATATACTGATCTACCAAAAAAGATTACAATTAATCTAAACAGCAATAATTTTTAACTCTCTAAATGAGCTATTTCTATGCTTTCCTATCTATGTATTCCACACAATTTAAAGGGATTAAGGAATTTTCTTTCTTATTTAAATATATTCCTACAAAAATAAGCATATCTATAAGCCTGTAGCTGTGTGTGGAGGTTTATAAGATTCTCTATGCAGAATTTCTACATTTTCTCTGTTTTTTCAGTGCTAGGTGAACATTTTCCACTAATGTTGACAAAATGAAGTGCCTAATTTTTTTGTGCCATGAGCTACCCACTGTCAGAATCTGGACTATTATGTTTTTGTCATTTGCTCTCATATGAAAGGTTGCTTTAATGAAGGAAGGTGAGAAAATTTTGTCTTTTATCTTGACTATATTTTCATCTTAAGCTAGGCAATAACAAATTACTTGATGAAAATGAATGATTATCTATCCTTTTTTTAGAAGTGGCTTAATTTTAAGTTTTATAAATAATGGATTACTAATTCATTACATAACAAGCTGTTGAAATTAGCTCATTACTGTACCTTCTGTCATGGTTATAGGAGTCTGCCATACATAGCAATTCAACTTCCTGAAATAAATCCTGTGTTGCAGCAGCACCCTCTAGAACTATGATCAAGCTAAAGTACCTTTAGCATTTTCATTATAAGCCATGTTTTTAGCTTCTAATTTCTCATCTGTTTGGATCAAATTTGGTACAAAAATTTAACCATCAATCCCTCCCCCTTCTCACTTTTTCTTGCCAGAGTCAAAGTAGATAAAATGTGGAATTTTTAAAAATTATTTCTCCAAATATATTTTCTTTACTATATTCTTGAGGAAGGTTTAGATGGACATGAAATGAATATGGATATATTGATATACTTGAGATTAACAGAGTGATTTATTTGATATGAAATAAAGTAAGAAACTTCTAAATTACTACCATATGTAATTTAAAACTTTGCTACAGGGATGTGCAGTTTTATTTTGCATCTCATTATCAAAAGTCCAATCTCCACCATGATAGTTATATTAAAAATCAAAATTTCACTTATACTGTATGCTTCTGTTCCACAGAATTTCACATTAGCTAATGAGAGATAATTCTGCAATTGCAATTTCTTGTCACACAAAATATTCAATGCAAGAAACGTAATCCTCTTGCACATAAGTTTTACAACTTACTTTAAAAAAAAAAAAAAGAAGAATAGGAACAGGACCCCAGGAAATGGAAAAGAAAAGGAAAAAAAAGGCAAATTAAGTTTAGGTTGTTAATTAATTTCAAATTTCTAACTTATAGTTAATTTGGATTACCATTAATTACATGGCTAAACAGAGACTCTTTCAAATTACAAGCCATTATTCACATCAAATCAAGGAGCCTTAATCCATCCTCAATTAGGAAATCTGTAGCTTTATTTTTTTTTTTAACTTCAAATGGATTTTAAGTTACTTTTTAAAGTTTCCCGCAATTATCTGAGCCACAGTTGAAGCAGAAATGGAGAAAATTGAAATGTTGAAAATCGCTCATTTGGGTGGCAAGAAACATGTTATACTATTTTCATCACAGCAGAACTCCTATATGTCTTTAAATTCTATCAGTCAGAAGTTTGAAAGCCCATCCAACTATTTCTCATCCAACTGGAATAGGAATTTGTTTGAGGATGTTAAGGTTGTGGGCCTTAGTTACATGTCAATTTTTCAGGTATGGGGATATTTGATTCAAACTTTATATATATATGGACAAACATATAGATTAAAACTATAGATATAAACTTCATTCTCATTTTTGCATCAGCATAAAAATCTGGTCAGAAATCAACATTGTGCAGATTTCATCTTAAAGTTGCTAAGGTAATTGATACTTTCTTTTAAAAGTCCAGTTATTTTGAGGACCACAAAGAATATAGTACATAGTTCAGAGACAATTTGCTCTGAAGAATAATGTGCAGGATATAAAAACCATGTTTATGCTTTTTTTGTTTTTCAGAAGCTGCTTTATCTGGGGGCTTATTGGGGGTGTTTTGAGGGGCTTTATTCCTTCAATTTTGGGGTTTTTTACTGAAGAAAAAATGTAGGTTTATTCACTTTCAGGTGAATAAACCAGTATATTTGTTAAATGTAATGAGAACATGAGCCATAGAAATAAATTTGCTTTAGGAAGTATGCTGGTGCTATTGGATTTCCTGGGTTTTGGGTTGCTTCAAATTTTTTTTTTGTTTTTCAATAAATGTTGTCTATTCTCTCAAATATATAATTAACCATTATATAATCAAATAAATATATATTGTTACCCACAAGGAGAAAGAAACGCACTATTTATGTAACAATTATGTGAATTGCTTTCTAATATCTGAAAATTCTAGCTGCAATTTTACATTTATTGACAATCAAATTCCTCCAACAGTGTTCTGTGATGGACTTTTTATGAAGTCAGTAGATTATTACTAATGGTTTCATAACAAAATGTTTAATACTGACTGCTGCATACAAATGATCACAGCCTTATGTTTGTATTGTAATATTTCACATGTGATCTGATCCATATCTTAACTGTATTGAACTAATTTTCAAAGAATTGGAGTTATTATAAAAAATTGAGTTTCACTATAAAAATATGAAACTCTTAGGCTATGTTTTCCTATTTTGATTTAAGCAAGTTTGACAAATTCCAGAGGATTAGTTATCAGGCTTTCTGAGTGTTATTTTGGTGATTGAATACAGGCAAAATCTCCAATACCTGCTGTTCAAGTTGCAGTCACTCATCTGAAAGCAGGGAATTTGATTTTGATAATTACCAACAACCTCAATTGACCAACATAAGTCCACTGATAATTCAATAAAACTGACCAAAACTCAGACACCACCTCAGATACTTGAGGTGGAAAGTGCCACTGATACCCAAATACCTCATATAGTGCATATACTGACATGTTCCTGAACAGATTTGATGTTTAAAACCAAAGGGAGAACACTTTATGTTTGTGACTCTCCCCTTCTTTGCTTTATGTCAACTGGATGATAAATTCTGAATGAAATTCACTGATGTGTGTTGACCCCTCCAAGTCAATATGACTAGAAGACATTATTCTACTTCCCTACCATTGTGTTTGAAGTAAATTTTTAGCTGTCCGGTGAACTCATAATCCCAAAGAGGAAGACTACAAGGATGTTCTGAAAAGAAATACTTCCTCCTCAATGCATCTTTGCATGAGCACCTTGAATAGGAATTAAATGTTTGCATTCATTCAGCTTTGGGATTCTTCATATGTGATGAGAGCTATCAGAAGGGATTCTGTAGGCATCCCTTTTGCTGCAACAATACGACCAACCTAATAAAGCTCAGGAAGCAAGGAAGTTCATCTCTGTCTCTTATGTAAATAAATATTGGTGTGGAGGTTTATTTTAAAAATGAAGGTGCCTTCCAGATGCTTGGATTGCTTAAATGCCAGATTCTCCTGGAACTAAAGGGTATTTGGGGGGTCCTCATGAAATTGAGAGGAAATTTAATCATAAATTTAATTTATAAATATTGTTTACCTGCTTTCTCAGCTAGGTTTTCATTCGCATTAGGGTGTCTGAATGCTGAAAGAATCCAGATCCGAAATCACTGGAAGTTTTGTCACCTGCAACTTCTCTGGTATGGCCTGACATTAATTTGGTGGAACAATGTGTAACTCAGAATAAGATGATTCCATACAGGGGGACCTAGTGAGGGCAGCACTCTTAGGAATCCTTCACTCTGTGCAATACTCCACACAGTTCAAAGCAAACCAAGAAAAAAAATACTACTTAGGCAATCCCAAATATGCTTGTAACTGAAGGCTTTTGGATAAAAAGAGACTGAAAGTGACTTTCTGACTGCAGCTTGCAAAATTACCTCTTAGTATAAATAGTTTTACAGTATTTCCTAATTTATATTTGAGTAATTGAATTCCTTAAAAATTAGATACTAGTGTATTGTAAAGTCTCTATATTTTGACTCACTTTTCATGCATTAATGTTTCAGCTAATTTTCAAAAATTTCTTTTCCATTTCTTCCATATCTGATCTAAAGCACCAAGAAATTGCTAAGTGCAACAAAAAAGTGAGTTATAGTTCACATTTTTACAAGTTAGCAGCATATTTACTATTATACCCTTACCTACCAGAGCCTGTAAAATGAAAGATTCACTCTTGTCAAGAACCCTCTCCAATGAGACAGTGTTTAAGCAGTACCATCGTGAAATTCTGCTCGAAAAGAAAAGAGAAAAATCAATTCACATTTTACACTTCAGTTTACAAATTCAGAGCTTTACCTTTCTTAAAGCAACAAGGAATAAAAATTAAATTTCATGTAATAAAATATGTGGAAGAAAAATATTAATATCTCCTGGCGGTAAGGTTTCTTACTCTTACAGGCATTCATATAATGATGTAATGAGCCTCTAAGGCGCATATTAAACTGTACATATTGGTAGGATAAGCGATGAATCTTTTGGAGGGCTAGCAATATAAATAGTTATTTTTCTGTAGTGTTTTCAGAATTGTCTTGTGTTCACAATCCCATTGTGTCCAACAATATTAAAGTGCTTGAATTAAGATAAATGGGTGGTCACTGACCTTTGTCTGCATCACATAGAGGTGAAACATTTAAATATTTTTTCTGAATTTTTTGTTTGTTTGTGGAGGGGTAGTGGTCTTTCTTTCTTTCTTTCTTTCTGTGCATGTGGGATTGATTTTGAGTTTGGGGGTTGGGTTTTATCTTTAATTTGGTTTATGGGGGGCTTACAGAACAGCATGTTCTTACGTGGAACTCTTTTCTGATTTTACCTAGCAAGGTACTCAGAACTCCTGATGAGGTGCAAAATATAGGTATATGTTTCATCAAAATTTCATTCAATTCATATGGGGGGATCAGTTTTGTCTTCACAAATCAAGCATTTATAATTCCTATCTAGTCAGACAAGTAAAATCTATACCAACAGAGATGATCTAATCCATCTGCATTATGTACCTACCTCTCTCTGCATTAGATGACCTGAGCCCTTTTTCTAAGGCACGTAAGTTCACATACACTTGCTTGCTGAAACAGTGCTGTTAGTTATTTTAATTATTTATACCATAACAATGATGCTTGTATTTTGTAACAGATTTATGATAATTTCAATTTAATTACAGTTTTACATTAATATCTATGTAGTTTATATAGCTCACTTGAGCATTTTCATGTTGTTTTATTTTCTTGGGAAGGAATTCTATTATAAATGTCTTCTTATCAAAATTAATAGCCCATTCTTGTTTGATGTTGAGGGTAATTATATGGTGTTAAATTAATTTTAGTAATACCAAATATATTTTTTTCCTTGGATCCATCTGTATATCTCCCTAATTAAAATGTCATGTAATGTTTCTGGAGGATAAGGAAGAAATTGCCTATTTCAGTGTACTAGCATTTTAAGTAAATATTTATATCAGACAGTGCATTTAATAACAAAAAGATTATCATCTTCCATACTGTGCTACAAAAAATCTTTCGTTAAACCTTAAGAAATGGAGATTTTTTTTGAAAGGGCTATGGAAAACATAAATTGTTTCAAGGCTCTTTACCTTAATTCATTCATAAGGTGTGTTTCATAAGCATGTTTATGTTTACTAGGAAATTTAAATATGTTCCCTGCCTCCTTCTAGCTACCTTTTTTTGCTTTAGTGTTGCTAAATGGGGCAAGTGCAAACTCATTCCTTTTTAATGCATATTGAATACGAAACTGATTTAGAGCCTTTCTTCTTTTTACATTTCTAAGAGTTACATATTATGAAATTAACATATCTTGAGCATCTTTCTCCTTAGAAAGATGATCAAACCTTTTGTGAAGGGAAAGAGATAAGGAAAGACAGCAAAAGTAAATAGAAATGTTACAGAAGAAAAAAAAGGCTTTGCACAAGCTGTGCTTTATATTTCATTTCACTACAGTTCACTTAACATACTGAGAAATAAGACTCAAAAATAAATGGACAGTTTTGAATAGGGATATTAAACTGTTTCGCTCTGAAAAAAAGCTTCATATCCATATAAGGCTAAATAAATGTCCCTGCTTTTCCCTGCAACCTCATGTAAATAGAAGGTCAAGTTAAGTTATGGTATTACTGTACTAATTACCATTACTTCTGTTCTGTTAAAAGATAAAAATGTTCCTGCTAAAGAACTTTCCAGATGGTAATAAAAGAAGAAGCCTTGGAAAAGTTTGGTGCTTTTTAAAATGCAGTAATTAATTAATTATGCGGCATCAAAATTAGTGTACCAGCAGGTTTTCAGTTTTAAGACTGAAGTAGTTTCTCTGTAGCTTCTTCTAATGCAGAAAAGACATACCTTACTGTCAAGCCTAACCTTTCAAAAGCCCAGTTGCCTAACTTTCAGGTAATTTCTGATTCAACTAATTTGTTTCAATTCAAGGAACAATTTTTCAATGAACAAAATGCCTTTAAAATGGATACCAAGTTAATGGACTCTACTTAGCAATGCTTGCGTTAATATACCAGGCTATAGACAGTACTAATGATGGAATAGTAAACAAAATAAGAATTGTAGAATGGTTCAAAGTGAAGTTAATAACCTTGGGATGAAAAATATTTCTGTTATTTTCCTTTGTTTTGAATAATGTTATTTGCATCTCTACAGGACAAAAGCACAATAGGTACGAAAAAGCTGGGAAAACCACAGGAGTTTTAACAGCAGTTTTTCAAAACTGTGCATGTTCCAACATATAACAAATTAAAACAAAGGTAATGGAATGAAAAATTCTGAGCTATTTTAATGTGTTGTTTCTGCATTTTTTTCCTAATTTTGTGATTCTTCTCAGAAATCAATTATTTAAGCAAAAGGAAGTTAGATGAAAGAGCTGCCTGCAAAATGAAATATTTCTATTTTGATTATTAACATCAGGTTTACTAAGAAATCAAACATAAAGTATTACTCTCTACAGTAATCTGTGGAAATATCAGAACAGAATATGTACATCCTAGACTAAGCATGACATAAAGTATATGTGCTACACAAAAAAAGGTTTAAGATAATTCATCCTGAATTTGAAAAAATCTGAAAGTGCATATGTAAGGCCCCAAAACTTGTTCAGTGAAACTTTTTAGAAGAGCTTATTGTACCACATATTCTTTTCATATTTTGGCATGATTTCATTGTAAAGTCAGTCTTTTCAAAAGTCAAGATCTTTATTTTTAAAGATTACATATATTTACAGATACATATCTGCAGTGCAACCTACGCTTTAGCAATTTTCAGAAGCCGATTTCAGACAGGGATACAGCAAATATATCCTATCTTCTTTTCCTCTTGGATATCTCTGAGGAAATCACTAAAGTATGTTTAAACAAATGCATTATTTCTTTACTCCCTTGGGTGTGCATGTGGGTTTTGCTTACAGTTTAGAAAGAATACATTATAGTACATCTTTCCAATTAATGGGCATGCATTTGTCTGGAACAACTTGATATTATTGCAGTAGTTGGCGTTCTTGCTCCTTATATTCAGTGAAAATGTTTTCCTAAGAAGTGCCATGGCTTAAAAATTTAATTTACAATGACTTGGAACCTGGTATACAAGATCTTTAGGAAAAAAAGTTGAAAGCATATTCTATAATTAATTGCAATTTTGGGGACAAGATAGAAAAAATTAACTCTGTAGTGGGATATCTGTAGTGGGATATTAACCATACTAATTCATTAAATTATTTTTTTTTTAAGTCAGACTGATTATATTCTCCATTTCTATTGAACTTACAACAACTGTCTTTTGTTTTTAATGTACACTGTATTTCATGTTCAACCTTTCCACTTTCTTCTGACATGGTGTGGATTAAACATAACTGTTTAATTAGACTTGATACTCTATTCCAGATTCTTAGATTAGTATATCTTTCACAAACAAAGTCTATAGTGACATGGGGTAAGGAAGGAAGGAAGGAAGGAAGGAAGGAAGGAAGGAAGGAAAATGAAGTGAGGGCAAGATCTTTACAAGACATTGAATGAAATAATGTTCTTCTCCAAGATCATACACTTTCTCCTGATCAAAATTTATATTAGATATTAATATAGAGATGACCACATCTCTAATTGGAATAATTTCATTAATTCATTTTCTGCAATATGTTTGTACAGCAGAAACTTATCTGCTAAATTATTTCATCAGCAGCAACACCTAAGATATATGGGGATGAAACACTATACACTTTATATGAAATAATTTTCAAAATTTAATGGTATCAGCTACATTAATATTATTAATAGTAATTGTTGCTAAAAATAATAGAAACAAAGAATGGGGGAGAATCACACCCCTCAACCTGCTGCTGGTCATGCTGCTTTTAGGATAAGGTTGCCTTTCTGGGCTACAAACTCAGATTGCTGGGTCACTTCCAAATTTTTATTGACCTTTGTCCCCAAGATATTCTCCACAGGCTTTCTGTCAATCAGCAAATACCATTGTCATTATATAGTACTGTAATGCAATATTGCCTTGAACTTAGTTCCCGTTGGACATAAATGCTACAACTACATATTAGTATGACTGAACTATCATTTATTATTTGTGTGCTTGTCCAATAGCAACTTTATTACTAGTAATCAATCACATTAAAACGTTAAAGAACATATGCAATTATAATTAACAGAAACACCTTAATACTAACTCCCATATTTCATTTTAATAATGCAGGTCTATAATTTGTACTTTTCTGCAACTTAATATTAGGGTTTTTTAAGGACAAAAGTTAGAATATGCTTGTCAGAAGTACATTTAACTTTCATTGGATAGAATAAGCTATATAGGTGAATATCATGGGTTTTTTTCTTATGTATAATATATCTATCTCTTTATTTGTTTCCCTTAGGCATATTCAAACAATCAAGCAGAATTAACACTTGCATCCCAGTCTATGAGACTTAACCAGGCAGCAAGATGAGACATTTTATTTGCAACGTCAAACTATGTCTTTGTAAAATTGGTAGTTTCCAGTATCAATTGTAAGGTTGATTATCCCAGAAAGAGAAAATAACACCAGAAATTTAGTTCAAATACTTTAAAACTTTACAAACTGGTGGTCCCTTGGATACCAAACAATTTCATTTCTACTAAGATGGTTGTTCATAACAATCTGACTCTTTGGGAGGTGAAAGTTGTAAACTGTTCTTTCTGGGGCCTGCAAACATCTTCCTCCATATCAGATATGGGCAGCATAACCCCTCCAAGGGCTAAAGTATGCAGATTAAGTGGTGATCAAATATTTCAAGACCAAAAGTGAAGAAGAAAGCTAATTTAGTTCCCATTAGAATTCTTGAAATGGAGAACAGATCTATTATTTGTCAGTTAAATCTGAAGGGCTTTAAAACATTTGTCTAAGGAGTATGAATCTTCAGGAGCCAGAAGTTATGTACAGATATTGAGAGAGTAAATCAACATGGACACAGTCTTGAGCTGTGCCAGGGGAGGTACAGGTTGGACATTAGGAAGAAATTCTTCACAGAAAGGGTGATCGGGAATTGGAATGGACTGCCCAGGGAGGTGGTGGAGTCACTGTTCTTGGAAGTGTTTAAGAGGAGACTGGATGCGTCACCCAGAGACGCGGTCTAGCTGACAAGGTGGTGTTGTGACATAGGCTGGACTTGATGATCTTAAAGGTCTTTTCCAACATAGCTGATTCTGTAATTCTGTGAAGAATGAGACATAATAACATTCTTAACTGATGGAAGTTTTACAGGGTTGTGAACAATGGAGGGTTTTTTCTAGGTATCATTTTATGGGCAATAGCTTACTTCCACTGAGGGCTTTCAAGTGAAAACAATTGAAAATGAAATCAAAAAGACGACAAAATCTGAAAAAAAAATCTAGTAATAAAACACTATAAGATAACTAAAAACAAGGCATCTATAGTGTTTCTGCAATGAGCCAACTACTACTTGGAGCTTTTAATAGCTTTTATACCTTTGACTAGAGTGCTGCAGACTACACAAAATGCTAACTACTAGCCAGCTATACCTCCAGGGTGCTTTTCTGACCTTGACCTTACACCTTCTACAGTTAACCATGGCCTTTTACAGACAGATGACTGTAAGAAATAGGGTGAGTACATCAAATATTTCGAAGCTTCTTCAACCCAGCAGACAACTACACCATGACATTTACCCTTCCAACAGACAAAACTCAGACCTTGTGAGAGTTAGTCAAGACTGAAATAGCATCACATTATACCAGAGCTGCAGAAACTCATAAGGGCTATCTGAGCAGGGCTGTCTGACTAAGGAACATAACTGCTACTGATTTTTGACAGGCCCTGTATTGCTAGATCAACCCAGCATACATAAAAATACCATTTTCTGTATTTGTTTCTTTATCTGTTTTAGGAAATATTGTAGCATGGAGCCTATCACAACAGCTGCTGGGCGAATGCATTAATATTCCAACAGTGTCTTCAAAACATTAAGTGTTTTAAGTGCTAGAATATTTATTCAAATTCAAATAGTTTTCTAAAATAAATTAATTGAGAGAAGAAAAACTTACTGAGTAGCTCCAGCTACAACACTAAAATGAACTCTCTTCCTACTGATTGTACCTCTTGACATTTCTTCTTCAGTTTGCAGTGATGAATTTTCAGTACTCTGGGAATGAATGCTGAAATGTTGGTGAAGTTCAAACTGGATGAAATTCAACATGAGTTCAAGCAGCTAAGCCCACATGCATTGCAGTATGATGCAGATTCATGCCTATGAGACAGGGTGAAAGACAGGACTCTAGCAACTCAGTCTCGTGGCAAATCACCGGCTGTCACACGCAGTCTTCCTACAGTTTTCTTCATGGTGATTAAGCACAATTTTTAGTCTTAGTCTTGAAAAAATAATCTCTACCTTGCTAGATGTGTGTGAAAGGTTCTTTGTAACAGGGATATTTAAAGCAGGTGATACTTCAAGACCTAAACATAGTGCCAAAGGTTGTTCAGCTGTGGAGATTTCAGCACTCTTAGGATTATATTCTTATTCATAAGCACAGTGTTGGTATCAGAAGAGAGCAGTGGGTTCAGAAGTAGCTGAAAGAATTCTCTTTTGAATAGCATTGCACATGGTTATTTACATTTTTTAGTACTGCAGTAGAGCTATTAAATTAATTTCAGCTCTTAGCAAAATCTTTAATTTCATAATTATTTGGTGCTCAGCAGCTAATTAATGTTTTGAGATCTAATAATACTAAAGAACTTTTAGTTTACTTTTGAGTGTTAATACTAGAGATTTAGAAGTTTCCAAACAATTTCATTACTGTATTAGAACCATGAACCAGTTCAAAAGACAAGGTCAAATGAAAAAACATGCTTTTCAACACAATAATATGGCTATTTCAGGGATGCTAGCAGAAAATTTCCCTTGGTTTCATTAACAATGGCTATATTTCAGTTGAAAATTGATATATTTAACTCTAAAAGATCTGTTTGTGAAATGAGTTGAGATAGATAGAGTGGATAGATACTAAAGTTAAAATGTCTGTGCTGGAAAAGTAATATTAAGAGTTTGTATGTTATTTGCTCCTGATTATCATAAAACCCTAGACTCCTGGAATGGTTTGGATTGGAAAGGAACTTTGAAGATCATCTAATTCAAAACCCCTGCAGGGACATCTTCCACTGGACCTGGCTGCTTATTTGATGTCAAATGTGAATTCTTCCAAAGTATCTTAAGTAAAGAAAGGAACTCTTTAACAAATTTTTTTCTCAACCACTGGGAGGAATATCTGGTGTTCAACAGCCCTGAGAATTTTCATTTCTCACCTGTTGCCGAGTGGCTGAATGGCTGCAAATTGAGACACTACAAAGGAAATCAGAGAAATTGGAAACTGCATTTGTGTTTTATATGCATTCACATCTCTTCATTTTTTCCAATCTTCTAATTAGTATTTTAATATTGTAATCTAAGCTGCATTTTAGTTAAAGCTATGGCCTAGAAATCCAAATCTTTGGTTGAGATTTGTAAAACGTAAATATAAAAATGTGCTTGTAGTAAATCTTTTGATTGGCGTTACACTGTCCAGTTACAAGCCATTGCACTTTTAGTAATATTTGGCAGATACTTGAGGACATCATGAAATATGAGAATTACAAACTAGTTTCTATTGTGTTCTCCCAAGCACCCAGAACCTCAGAAGTCAGCAGCAGCTGTTCTTAGAAGAGCCTGTGGCTGCCAGCAAGGCTCAGTCCTACAAGGCTGAATACCATGCTCTTTTTATGTCCTTGCTCTGTACAACATAACGATGGATCATGCTTATTGGGAGTCATCCCTAGCCTGAGGCACACAAAAGAATTCTTGGGAGGGTAGTAGGATTCCGTATTTAACAGTATTTAATGTTATGTTGTTACATTACTTGGGACCATTTTCACTCACTCCTTCGTTTACTGATACAGAAACAGAAAACATCTACCCCTCCATTTATTAAGTCAACTGCATCATTATTTCAACAGTACTGTGCCTGACAAAAGGAACTTTCCTTGTACAAGACAGAATGAATACCCTGTCATATTTTTCATGAAAAGATGCTAGGTAAGTTGCCAGCACTGGAAACAGAAACTGCCTTAGTTCCATGGGGACTGAAAAATAAATGAGACCATGGGATGAGAGCCACAACACCACTACCTGCTCCAAGCATTCATCTTTCCCAGATAGCCCATCATTCCTTGTTTATTCCTAGTAGTTATTTCATTGCCAGGCATGATATTGGCCAGCCTAACCTATGTCTACACAAGGTAAAAGTGATTGGGGCTGGCTGGGTTACTCTTAGGAGGTGTGCTTACCTTATGGGTACATCAATTTGGTACTGATCTCCTTGTCCTTTCCTTCTGTGGTGACCTGGTCACACAGCAGGTTCTGCCTTTGCTGTGAGTTCACCCACCTGCACGTTGGCTGTTTCCACATAGTCACATCTCCCATGTGATACATACCTGACCAGGAGGAATCCATCACTCAGCTGACATTTTCTTATGAGGATGTTTGATGGGGAAACAAGGCACGGGTGAAATATGGAAATCTGCACCAGTCAAAGAAAAGAAGAGAAAGGCTTGGGTATAGATCATATGATGGAAAAGCTTCCAATCACTCCTCTTATCCCAATCTTAGGTGGCAACAAAGGATCACACGACCACATGCTTGTTCCCTGCCCCCTCCCATCCCACAGTGGGGTGTGGGAGAGGACTATAAGGAGTAAAGCTACAAAAATTAGTAGGTTGACATAAAGACAGTTTATTAAGTAAAACAAAAGCCACAAACAAGCAAATTAAAACAAGGAATTCATTCAAACCTTCCCATGGACAAGCAGGTGTTCAGCCATCCCCAGGAGAGCAGGACTCCATCGCCCTTAACAGTGACTTGGGAAGACAGATATCATTGCTCTGAACACCCTCCCTTTCTCCTTCTTCACCAGCTTTATTTGGTGAGCATGATGCCATAGAATATGGAATATCCCTTGAGCCAGCTGGGGTCACCTGTCCCATCTGTGTGCTCTCCCAGCTCCTTGGGAACCCCAGCTTTCTCTCTGATGAAGTGGGAAAGCAGGAAAGGCCTTGACACTATGTCAGCACTGTTCAGCAATAACAAAACTCTTCACTACCAACACTGTTTTCTTCACAAATCTAAGCCATAGCCCCATACTAATTACTATGATGAAAACTAACTCTATCCCAGACAAAAAGATACTCCTAATCATGGAATCGTTTAGATAGGAAAAGACTTTTAGATTATCAATTCCAAGCATCAACCTGACACTGCAAAATCCATTACTAAATAAACAAGTCACAGCCTGGGCTATCTCAAGCCTTGCTTGGAGTTTTCCCTTGAAAGTTTTAGGGGAAGAACACGATAAAAATATTGGTGGGTAGATGTTCTCACATTCCTGCACAAACAATCTGAAAAGAAATCATCATGTTGTTTCTAAAGCCCAGACTGCTCTTTTCAAGATGTTATATAATGTGGAGGGATAGCATTTTTAATCCAACAGAGGCTCTATAATTTTACTGGTTTTGCATGGCAAGGTTTTTGTAGCAGGGAGACCTACTAGGGTTGTATCTGTGAGAAGCAGCCAGAAGCTTCCCCAGTGTCTGATAGAGCCAATGCCAGCCAGCTCCAAGATGGACCCACAGCTGTCCAAGTCCATCAGTGATGGTGGCAGTTACTCTGGGGGAACATATTTTAAAAGGAGGGAAAAGCCTGAAAAATTACAGTCAGAGACAGAAGTGGGAATAGATGGAAGAAACAGCCCTGCAGACACTGAGGTCAGTGAAGAAGGAGGGGAAGAGGTTCTTCAGGTGCCAGAACAGAGATTCCTCTGCAGCCTGTGGTGCAGACCATGGTGAGGTGGATGTCCCCTGTAGCCCATGGAGAAGAGATCTGCCTGCAGCCCATGGAGGACCCAGTGCCAGAGGAGGTGGATGCTCCAAAGAGGATGTGACTTGGTGGGAAGCCCATGCCGGAGCAGGGTCCTGGCAGGACCCATAGACCCATGAGAAGAGCACCTCACACTGGATCAGGTTTGTTGTCAGGACTTATGACACCGTGGGAGGCGCATGCTGGAGAAGTCTCTTTTCTTCCCCCCCCCCCCCCTTTTTTTTTTTTTTAATATACAGCAGGGAGAAATAACTTTACAGTCATTTCATTAAAGAAAGGTAAAGATTGTCTTCAAAATCATATTGCCTAATAAAGTGTATACAATCCCCAGGCTGAGGATTGAGATCTAATAAAAAGAGAGTAGAAGTTTACATAAAATTATAACTGAGAACTGCAAACAAAATAAAATTACTAAGAAGGGAATCATTGTTCTGGGGAGCTGTGCTTTCCTCAGAGTCACAGCAATTCTAAAAATAGAATTCATATTGCACTGATTTTAATAAACATGAGATATATACTAAGATTTCAGGTTTTTTTATTCTAGCGTAAGGATATTTAGTCAAACTGCTGGAGAGCCTGGTGAGAGGGCTTATGCTTTGACAATTCAAAATCACCTTCCACTAGAAATACGTAAACCTTCAACAGAAAGAGTGAAAGTAGCCTGACAAAGCCCCTTTCCAGAGCAGCCAGTCTGGGATCCTCAGCCATTCCTACCATACATCCTGTAGCTGCCCAGAGGCTCTGTGGAGACAGCTCTTATCCATTCTGTTAGCAATGCTATTCAGGGCTCATGGTGCTCCAGTGACTATATGGTATCCATGGTGAAAGAATTCTTTACAATTTGACACCTCGTTTTTCTCTAAATTGGTCTCTGAAGATTTTACCCAACACTGAAAGCCCAAGGAATACTCCTAAAAGACATTAGCAGGTTTATGTGTTTTATATATCAGAGGTTATTACTGATCTAATTAATTAGATTTTCAAGTCCTTTCTTACATTTGATTATCATAATCTGTAATACATAATGGAAAAACCACATTTTATTCTCAGACACCATTAAATAATTTTCTACTGCAATTTCTTGGTTAGCTAAACTCTGATGTACAGAACTGAATATATTTCAGTGTTTCTGAAAATTTTTGGCAAAAGAGTTGAATCACAGCATTAGAATAAAAATAGTTTTCAGGAGCGACTTTCCTAGAGAATAATGCCATAAATACTCAGCCATTAGAATCTGAAATCAGAAATATAGAGATTTTCATGGTTTAGAAAAAAAATTGATCAAATCTGTGCAGGACCTGATGGATATTATTCATCTGGCTCTTTATCTAAAATATACTGGCGAAAAAGAGGATTAATTAAAAACACATTCTCTGATGACAAGATGGGCAAAGCAGGAGGGAAAAGATACCAAAAGGCTGTTTAACTCATGTGAAACCAATGGTTTTCCAAAGGCATTTTCACACAAGGACAAAACTGTGGCTTTATCTAAAAAAAAAACATTAAGAGGATGCCTGTTTGCTCAGTGAAATGAAGTACAAAGTTGATAGAGTTAACAGCAGTCAGGTAAACCTGTAACAGACTGCTATGCTACTGAATTGCGTGTGCTTCTGATAGTTAAGATAATTTATTTTGGATTAGCTTGACCATGGATTTATGCCATTTAAGAAGCCTGTAAAAGAGAAGTGGGTAGCAAAGGAAGTAGAAAAGTTTTCAGTATACACAAATTAACATATACAGAGCAATGTAGCAATATTCTGGATAAGGAGAATCTTCGTATAAAAAGTAGATAACTATCCTGAAAAAAAAAAGCATCAAAAAGCAAAAGATGCATTAAGAATAACCTACACAAGGCAAATGAAAGAACAGGATGGATAGTTCCACAGTGTAAGGACATGCTTTTGAGCACTGTTGTCCTATTTCAAATGGGTTTCCAGATTTATAAGAGGCAATACCTGTCACCTTTATCTTTTCCTTTAAAAACCCACAGAGAAAGCTGGAGAATTGTGCTTATTTTATTTGGGTGATTTTGTATCTTTTTTGTGGGGGTGTTCATACAATACAGAATAAGGCAAAGGAAACCAGTGAGGCATATAAAATTATCTCATTAGTCCCTAAATAGGCACCCCAAAATATTCAGAATTGACAATAGAATATAAGTAAAAAGCATATATGAGAGGAAATATAGGAGCAAATTTAGGCCATCATATAAAAATTGTTAGTATAAGCAAGCTATAAGATTGGTCTGTATCGTATCATATTCTAGGCAAGAAAATTTGAGGATTGATAAATTTTAATTCAGTATACTCAACAAAAATCCTAGGAAAGATTTTCATGTATGTAAAGCTCAGAGCAAAAGATACCGTTATTCATTTTACCTGTATGTCTGAACATCCTGTGTACGATCAGTCAACCACTCTAAAGTCTTTTTAGTCAGTGAAAGGATATAGGTGATTTGCCTCAACCTAAAGTGGGCGTTTAATATTGAAAAAGTAAACTATCATCTTTGATAGTTAGAATAACTACCTTCATCTTAGTCAACCAAATTCAGAATTGTAATAGTCAGTAAGATGAATCCTATTAGAGAATGCTTGCAAGATATTGAGATGAAAAAGGTTTTCTACAGAAGTACTATTACCAGTAAGCAAAAAAATGAAGATAGCAGCGTGGGGCATAAATAGCTGAAACTGAAAAGATGGAAGAACCTTCAAACTAAATTAGTTTCAGCATTACAGAGGAAGGTAATTGATTTGGATATGCAGATGACTAAATAGAAAGCACAAAATATAGTCATGATGGAAAAACACTTCAATCTTTTCAAGGAAGATGCATCACTTATATATCTCCTTTATATAGCAACTTTATTCAATTTATTTGATTCTCTCTCTGACTACCAACATATTAGATACATCAAAACAATCAGCAAGTTAATCACTTTCAGTGCAGTATGGAAGAATAATATATCATGATTCTTTCTAGAGGAAAAATCTCTCTAATAAATCCTTTCCCTAATAATTGTTTTAGGAGTAAGATGTACTATATACCAAAAGACCTGAATGAGGCTCAAGACTTTTCAGTGTCAGTGTGTTGGTTGTTTTTTATTTTTTAATATGTAGCTGCACCAGAAAGGAACACAACAGAAAATTATGAAAGAGGGATAGAGAAATTTAGAATACAACCTGAAATCAGATCTCAACAAAGTTCCAGTCAGGTTTGAAAGAATTAATTCCTTTAGTCATTTCTTTGAAAAATGAGGCATTGAATTGATCTCAGCACATCTAGAGTGCTAAAGGGTTTTCTAGCGTAAATCTCCAAGGGAGAACTGGGCACACCATAGTGTAAAACCTTTGGTAGGGATTGTGACATTCATGTAGTTCAAAGTTATCCTCTACAAAAAAAAGCCTTCTGGAGGAGATCCAAGTGCCACATCTTGGCAGATAATGCTTTACTTGATGTGATCTTGGATGATGTGGGCATTTGGTTACAACTATGGGCCATATGTTCCCTTCAGCTGGGCCTTGCCACCCTCCTGCAGGATCTCAAAGGAGATATTCAGCCAGCTGGCTGCTCGGCAGTGAACACACAGAGGCAGGCTTGACACCGGAGCTCAGTGCCATCAGCGCCATGCCTGCCCTATGTGCCTCGTGCAGCTTGAACAAAGAGCAGTGATCTGCTCCAGCAGGAGCAGTCAGACTCAAATCAGGTCCTCCCATGCCTTGGTGCCCAACCTTGCCTTCCTGACCCCATAGGACCTCCTGACAGAGAAGTGTGTGAGACCATCTGTGCCTGTCTGCCTGGAGGCCAGTTCCACTTGAGCAACTAACACTGTGGCTTTCTTCATACCATAACAACAGCTAAAAATAGATCTGGTTTTCCTCTCCTTCTTCTTTGCTGATCAACCGTACTTATCCCTACCCTCTTCTCTCCATCTCTTTGTCTGTTTGCTCTGTCTTGCTGCACAGTACAGTGACAGCTATGGCTCCTTTCTCTTCCTGGGGTTGCAGTTTCACGTCTTGTTTTCTGCTGTCCTTTCTGTCTTTGGAATTTCTTTGCTCTTTTTCAGTTATATCTTTGTTCTTTTCTTCACCATGCTCTACACAGGAAGAAATTTTCACAAGAATTCATTCCCTTCTCACAGTCAGATCACACTTATGGTTTCATAAACTCCAGTCATATTGGTTATTATTTCCCAATATTGCATTCTCCTCTGTCCTCATGCTGTCTACATGGGCACTTAAATATCCTTTAGTCACCAGGCAACAGCATTAGCAGAAAACATAAGGTTATTATGAAATTTACTGTATGAAACTTAACTCTCCATAAAATGTATTTAGAAGGAAAGAAAAACAGTTGCACAAGCAGAGGGAAACTATGAGGACAGAATAATTAACAGAATAAATAAATAAAAAGGTGCTATGTTGCTTCACAGTCCTTGTTGCCACAGGAACTGTGGAGGCAATGGAACATGTGGAGATGCAGGAAACAATACCAGTGTAAGAGAAGGTTTACTTCAAGTAGATTAAAGTCAAGATCTGCAGGTCCTCCTAGTTCCTCTTTTACTTAACCCACTCCTGCCTGTGGGTGAAGTGGATATCACTCAGCAAGAAGGCCAGAGGAGGGTTGCATTGGGTCAGCCTATGGTTCTAAATGAAAGGACTTCAAACCTCTACTGATGGCTGCCCTCATGCAGGACTGCCTCTGTGCTTCCCTAGATGCTTTCCAGACCATTTCACCAAATATATCTGTGTCTGAGATATGTTTCTAGGATGTGGAAACATGGCATAGTGCACAGTCTCCCATGGTATCTTTCCTATTAAACACATTCATCAGAAGATCAAGTCCATGGCCAGGTTTGAAAACATCTGACTTGGACCCGTTGTAGAAAATGAGGAAAAAACAAGGAAGAATTCACAATAAAATTGCCCTAATAACCTAATGTCTGTGTTTAAAACTGTGGGATGATAGTGTCCTGAACTCAAATATAACAACCAGAACATCTGAATTGAAGGAGTGAACAGAGGGCACGGAGAGGTGGCATGAATTTGGGTTATGTTTGGTGTGCAATGGATTCTTTACGCATGAATCTTCCTTTTTATCTCTTTGTAGCCTGGTTTGTATGGGAAGTATTAAGAATGTGATGCTGCAAGGAAAAAAAAGCACTGGTGCCTCTAGTGGAGGATGCTTTCCAGCAGAATGGAGAGGTGCTGACCTGCTGCTGGGTGTTCTTTGTGTCGTGCTGCTGCCCTGCCAGGTACAAAAGTAGTCAGACAGTGTTTTTGTGAGCTCAACAGGCTACACAGCTGGCACAATTGTACCTTACAGAGTTGCACAGTGAAGATATCTAGTGCCCCAGAGGAGCTGTGATGAGATTTTGTTGAAATACCCCTGTCACAACCACAATGCCTTAACCATAAGGCTGTCCTGTGAGAGAAATTAAACAATGCTTGTTTTTACCCTCAATGACAAATAAAAGCACTCATTTTCTGTCCACAGAGTAATAGATTAAATACATTTTCTATCAAATTCTGGTAGGGCTGGATTGGAAATGATGCATACTCCAGATTTCTGCAAGGCCTCAGAGAGTTTCAGCAGAAAAACAGAACTGTGACAGGAAGGGTGAGAAGGGCATAGAAAGTTCATGGTTTAGCATTTCTTTTGAGTGTGCCCAGGCTGAGTTGGGTTCATGGGAAATGCAAGAAAAAAGCAAGGGGGCCAATTCCTCCAGGTAATGTTTCATAAATGAAGTAACATTTGGTATTAAAAGCTGCACTCATTTTTCAGAGTGTGGAAGGTATGTTTTGGGGGAGGGTGGGGGGAACAGTGTGTGCAGTGTCATTTTTGTGACTAGCATGGCTTCTTTTTCCCCATGGCAAGGACAAGCAACCAGAGACAGTACCATGTGTGGCCATGTGTGGAGTCCTGACAGGATCTGTCTTGTTCAGGAAATGTGAATGTGTGACTGTGCTATTACCACACCAAATCCCTTTGGGGTAGCACCTTGCTCTGTGCTATAGCTGGTTGCTAAGCAGACATAATCCATCAGCTGATGATTTTTTTCTTTCTTTTCCTCTGAGTTGCTCTGGGAGACTGTCAAGCTGCAGTGATGGCAGATTCATACTCCCTCAGGCATCTTCCCTCTCTCCCTGTGCCATTCTCAGTGTCACTAAGCTTGAGATTCCCCTTTTTGCCTTTCCTGCCAAGACCATAAATATATTTTACACTCACTAAATCTCTCCTCAGTTCCTCCCTCTTCCCCTATATTTGACAGTGATGGCAGCACTGTCAGGACAGCATAGGCAGGTGTCTGCCCTTGGCACAGACTTCAGAAAGAAATCCTCCTGTGGGGTGCTGGACTACTCCTTTGACAGGAGGTCACTGCAGCTTCAGACCTCAAATGCCTGCCTTGCATGGAACAGCAGCAATCCAGCACATAAATGCTGACTGCAGTGTATGGGACGAGAAAGTATGGGGAGCTACATGGGGAGAGGTCCCCAGCCCCCATGCAGGAGGGAATTTGTGTTTACCATTGCATTGTCAAGCACCATGCTGTGCCACAGACAATCTTGCCACCTCAGCCAAGACCAAACAGAAGACTTTCACAGGCAAAGCAGTCTTGACTAATAATTTATTTTCTTTTAAATTAGTTTATTTCCATTTAGCATTACCTTTTGAATGCAGATTTAGGTATTCGGGAAATAAATAAATAAATATAAGCATTTAAGGAAATGCATTTTATGTTTCTTATCCAGGTCAGCATAGGGAAAACATGTTTCCTCCCCACTTCTCAGTCTTAGCTTCCTTGGTTTTTCTGCAGATTATGCTCAGCCAACCCATTTCCTTTGCTGAGGTGCAGGAGACTGGGGTTGATGTATAATGGCTTCTCTCTGACACTTCTTGTTTCTTACCAATTTTTCTCCACTTCCCAAGGGACTCTAAAATAACTGAAAGTTTGCTCTCCTAAAATTCAGATTCCTGGCCCTAGTCTTCACCTTACCTGTGCTTCTCAAGATAGTGAGCTCCATGAGGGCACAAACACTGCAGTCCAGGCTGCCATCAATCTTGAAATTTCTAATTAGTGTTTCCATGTTGGTATACAACAGGTCAGTAACACTTCCCTCATCAGGCCATTACCTGGATTAAGAAATTATCCTTGTCGCTCACCAAATCCGTACTCCTTACAGCTTGCTGTGCCCCTATAGATGCCAGGTTGGTTGAATTCCTTCAGCAAGATCAGAGCCTGCCAGCATGATGTGTCCTATAGTTGAATTAAAAAAGCTTCATCAACAGGGTCTCCTTGAACAGACAGCCTGTAGTAAACACCAAACATAAGGTTTCCGTGGTCCCTAGTTTTTTTAGCAATAACCTACCTACTACTTTTCAAAGACAGATCTGTGTAGTCTATCTGTTCTTTTACAAAATTGGGAAGGGGATCTGATAAACCAGATGGTTGTGCTGGTGCTCAAAAGGACCTCAACAAGCTGGTGCAATGGGCAAACATGAACTTTATGTAGTTCAACAAAGGTAAATACCAAGTCCTACACATGGGGAGAAAGAACTCCCTGGATCAGAACTTGCTGGGGGACAATCAGCTGAAGTACCAAAGCAGTTTTTCAGAAAAGGACCTGAACAACCTTGTGGACAACAGACTAAAGATGAGCCAATGCTGTGTCTGCAGCCAAGAAGGACAATAACATCTGGGGGACATTAGGCAGACAGCACTTTCAGAAAAACAAGGAAGGTGATCCTTGCCCTCAGTCCCTGTGACGCCCATCTAGAACGCTGACTCAGGTTCTGGGCTCCCCAGTAGAAGAGACACAGACATATTGGAGTAAGTCCAGTGAAGGGGCATGAAGATGATAAAAGGACTGGAAGATGTGACATACAAGGATAGACATCTTAGATCATTTTCCCCAGGGAAGAGAAGGCTCAAGTGGAACTGATCAATGTATATAAACACAATAAGGCAAATAAAGAAGATGGAGCCAGACTTTTCTCGGTGTTATCCAGTGAAAACACATAAGGAAAAGGACAAACTGAAATACAGGAATTTCCATTTAAACATAAGACATGTTGTAAGATCAAGACATATACTTTCAGTGTTAAGCAAGGGAGTACCTTTAGGCAAGTATTTAAAAGACTTATTAAGAAAAATCATATTTTATTTCACTATACTTCTGCACTGATGAGAATGTTCTATATCAGGCAATACTCCAGAAGATAATAATAGAGAACAGGAATGAAGGACAGATCTGGGCACCACTTTGAAGGATCTTCAAAGATGATAATGAATTTTTATGCAGCCTTTGAGGAAGAGGTCTCAGTGTGAATTGAGCAATAAAGAAATATGAGTTAAAGCTTGTCCAAACAGGATTCTATAGAAAAGATCCCAGACAGCATGATTTTCTTTACTCTCACTTGTAGTAGCCCTTTAAAAGCAAAGAAAAAAGGAATTGTGTCTATATTATATGACCTATTTTTTCCCCTTGACATTGGATGTGTTTATTGAAAGAAAACTATTATAATTTATAAAATAGTGAGAACCCCATGTGACTTGAGTTTGTACCTGTCCTCGTTCAGTAATTGGGAAATATCTTGTCCTATCCCCTTGAATGTTATAAAGAAGTTTAGTGACAGAATAATATACAAATAAATATGGTCTTATGATGGTCTCATTTTTCACATTTTATAGTACTCTTAATTTGGTGTACCATATGTTTTCCTCATTTTTAACTATCTTTTGCTAAACTACTCACAGAGCTCCCATAGAGATTCCATTCTTTTCATTAGAAATGCCCTATATAAAGTGGCATAGAATCTGTCAAAAAATTAATAAGCCTAAACCAAACTTAAATTTTTCCATATCTACCCTGCACTTTGAGGGGCTTTGTCAGTTCATGCAACAACCATTACAATGTCTCAAGACGGAAAAGTCAAAGAACTGTGGAGGTGTGGAAGTACAGTTAAAAGTATAATTTCAAGGGTAGATTTGTATGAGAAGGCTTGCGGGAGGAAGGAAAATTATCACAAAAGTCTAAAGCAGGGATGTCTTGTTAATGAATGTTTTCTGTTCTAATTGGTAGGAAATGGCTATCAGTTTAAAGCTTCTGACCTGAAAGAGGTAAGTACAGAAAATGCAATCAAAATACAAATTAACAATATGCTACCTGAGAAATTACAAGAAATGCCAGTGAAAGCCTATGTTCAGACTGTTAGCTTCCTAATCTAACTTTTTACATAAAACAGAGCATTTTAAAAACTGTCAGAATAAGATCTACAATCCACTCTGCAATGTAAAGTAAATTCTAAATATTTTTCCTTTACCCTTAAAATAATGTTTGTATTAATGTAAAACTTTGCACAGAACAATATTTTCAATTTATATCTTTTCCATGTATTTTTTAATAAGAAGTGTACCTAATCATAATGACACATCATCAAAAGATGTTATGTTTTAATACTATATTATGAAGTCATCTAAAAGCCGATGCCATGTACTGCTTTTCTTTTTGTTAGATGCCAGATAAACATACAGTCACAAATAAAAAATCCTTCATTTAAGAGATTACAAAAAGGGGTCTTCCTGCTTCACCATTATTTGTTTTAAAACTCCAAATGTATTTCATTCTGTATTGGGATGAAATTAAGTGTTAAGTGGTGTAAGATAATGTAAGATAATGTAAGATAATAATAAGACCTCTTCCTTCTGCATATTCAGTCCAGGACCTCTCCAGCCTAGAGGCAAGAGCCCAGTCCCATGTCCCAGAGAGCTGCGCTCTATGGCCAAGCTGAGGACATGGCTAAAGCTTTGCTAGTTGCAGGCTCAATGAGTACTGAAGCTGAGAACTTCTCCCAGAGAGACACACAGACACATACAAAACATTGATATTGCCAGTTCCAGGGCCACAGAGAAGTAGATGATATCAGTCACTCTTCCCTAACTCACCAACTCTGCAACCCATTGCAGGAGGCCACCAAATTTTTCAGGCACAGTTTGCCCATAGTGAAGGCTTGTTAGCTGTCATCAACAGCCTCTTCATTTTCTGCATGTCTAGGCATAGTTTTCAGGAGGATCTAATCCATTATCTTGCCCAGCACTGAGACTAACAGGCTTGTAGTTTCCTGGTTCTTCCTTTTTTTGGAAGCTACCTAGGTGTTCCCACCTGAATGCCCAGGTACCTTCCAAAAAGGAATTTCTTCTTTATCATAGATGAAACTTGCATATGGTGCGATAAAGCCCTTCACTCTGAAAGACCCTTTTATCTGAAATAGTTTTGAAAAAGAAGTACAGTTTTTATACCACAGGAAGGAAAATCCATTATTATTTTCAAATCACAAAAGGGATCACTGAGGATGGAGTACTACATAACTCGGATGATTGGTAATAAGAATAATTTTTTTGTCTGAATTACATAACCAACATGAATAGAGCGTAAATTGATTGCAGATGGGACATTCATATTTGTAGTTTCATCCAGTGAGATTGTGGGCATGTTTCAGGAAGACAGGAGATAAGCCTGAAATAGTTCATACCATATAGGCAATGTTCACCCAGCACTACCTTCTAAGTCCTTAAGAGACTAAACCAAGACATGAGAACCTATTAACCCACATAAAAATGTAATCCTCTTCTGAGATTTTACACAATTAGTAATCACAGCTCTGCATGAAAAACTGGATAGGTGAGGAGAACATGCCCATCTGCTCACATACAAGAGACTTGGAAGACCTACAAAAAGAAGTAGGTGCTTCTAGAGTAACAAGAATCCTTGGCTGAGATATATGTTCTACTGCTGACTCAAAAGTATGGATGAATTCCAGAAAATAATCTGTTTAACCCTACAGGCCTGTTCAGATGAGTTTGGATCCAGGTGGCCAGAGCACCTGCTCAAACAGCTATTCAGGAAGAATTTTATCCAACCTCGGTATATCTACAGCATTTATACTATGGCCCACAGTAAGAGATACATCTGAGAAATTTGAATCACATGAACATTTCTTTCCAGCCTCTTCCCCACAAATCAGCACAAAGTTAGTAATTGCTAAAAATCATAGCCCTTCATCTTACAATTACTGAGTTCAGTTTACTTTCAGGCAGTCCTGTATGTAGCATAGAGTAAATTGAATTGTAAGTAAACTAAGATACAAATGACAAATGTTGGATTTATGCAGTTAATAAATTTGAGCTTTAATATTTTGGTATGATTTACTAAGGAAGTTTTATGAGCCATATCTGTAATGTGATTGACTATGCAATATTTAATCAAGGAAATATTTACAAGTTAAAGGCAAGTGTAAATTTCATCTTACAAGCTGAACATTTGTTCTAAAATTTTTCATTCATGTAGCACAGAACTTAAGGTGTTTTTAAGCAAAGAAATTACTGAAACTAGCATTTAGTTATTTTAGCAAAACAGCATTTGTCTTAATTCAATGTTTTGATTGTTTTCCCCATTTGGGATAGGATGATTGTAATTTTTGTTAGAAGGTCATCAGTTTTGAAAAATATAATTTTTAGTGATGACAAACAACAAAAAAGTATTATATATGTTCCAAATATCAATTATAAAGTGATTTTTGTGTGTGTATGAGTATGTATTTAAAACAGTTAAAAAGTAATCATGATAGAGAGCTGTTTGTCCTTGTTGTGGAACACACTGATGCTGATTTACGAGGTAGAACATGTGTTGCTGCAAGCACCTGTTTCTGAAAGACATCGTAGTTCTTAAAGAAGCTGGGTTCGGATGAGCTTCCAAAGTGGGATTGCACAAAACTTGAATGTGCCTCTACAAGTAAGAAGAGAAAATTATTTTCTAAGATGAGTTAAAAGGCAATGATTTTTTGACAAAAGCTTCAATTTAGAAAACCCCATGACTGAATTTGGTTGGGACTCTAATTCATTGAGATCTCTAGCAGCTAATTGCAGCTCCTCTTTCAGATACACTAACCAAACTGAAAATGGGAATCTCTGATCTTGAGATTTATCACTTAAGTGTCAATAACAGTTTTTTAAACCAAACTGGATGAAATACAGTCAGTCCAGATTTTCCATGTTACATCCTTAAATAGTGACTCACAAATATTGAGAAAAAGATTTTGGAAAATCAAAATATAAAGAAATTAAAGTATGATAAACAAAAAACTAATGGAACTTTTTTACTCTACTATATCACAGACTCTTCTCCCTTGGTTAATCCTATGGTAGACCAGATATTTATAGCAAAGTGTAACATATACCTGAACTATAATGCAATGTAGATATGGTCAGAGGAGTCTGTGGGGTCTGAAACACCAGCAGCACTTTTAAATTACTTAGAATTGTCTTCTCCATTTTTTATTCTTTAGATTCCTTTCCTTGATTTTACATGTTCCCAAATATAAATTAATATATGTGTATTTTATATATTATACTATATTATACTATATTATACTATATTATACTATATCATATTATATCATATTATACCATATCATATCATATGATATGATATGATATGATATGATATGATATGATATGATATTATAT